>CAJUYG010008031.1:0-10243 GCA_910591675.1 Galerucella calmariensis | reverse complement strand
CTAATATATTTTTGTTTTGTTGTGTGGTTTGGTTTTTAATATTATTATGGCGTGCCGTTTTGGTATTTAATAATATCGTTAAAAATAGCAAAGTGAAAATATATTTCCGTTTAATAGTATATTCTTCAATGAGTGCAGAATGATGGCTATTATTCACGCGGATGAAGTTTCCAAAACGAGCGAGCACAGCGAGTGAGTTTTGGAATCATCCAAGTGAATAATAGCCATTCTACACAAGTAAAAGACTATACTTTCTCCACGACTAAAAAGAAAAAACTTCCAGTGAGAATCGAACCTCGAACGTCCGCGCCATAGTCAACCACCACTAGGCTATAGAGCATATTTATAAAAATGTAAAGAGTAAATACATATATTGTAACTCATATTTTTGATCGGAACCCTTACATTTATAAATGAAATTAATTTCGGGAGGCGTACATATTCACTATCGATACTGTTGTCCATTTTTTATCTTATAATACGTAAAATTATGATTTTATAATTATTTTGACGTTTCAAACGACGCACTGTCAGAAGCGATTTGCGTTCTTAGGTATTTGACGTTTCGAAGAGAGGATTTGATTTATTCATTTTAATTCATTTTAGAGTGAATTCTGATAATAATAGAATGTGATTGGCCAATGAGAGTGAATTCTTTTTATTATTCACTGGTGTGAAGAATTTATATCATTATGCAGCTAAATATGTAGGCAGCCAACGATGCAATTGAACCCAGGTTTTTGTTTAACAAACCCTACAAAATTCAAATAAAACAGAACACAGAGCCAGATGCTGCAAATGCAATACGCATATATACAGATGGTTCAAAAATGAAAGAAGGCTCAAGATGTGGAGTTTACTCGAGAGCACTGAGCCTCAAGATTAAGTGGGGAATGGGAAACAATACCAGCGTGGTTCAAACAGAGCTGGCTGGTATCTCAATTGCCACAAAAGAACTAACCAAAAGAGGAATTTCTGGCAAAACCATAATAATCTGCACTGATAGTAGACAAGCCCTATTAGGCTTGAACAGACAACGTGTCATATCGAGGCTAGTACTGGAGTGCCACCAAGATTTATCTGACGCCTCGGCAGATAACAATATTATCCTGAGGTGGGTTAAAGGGCACGACAGGAGTAAAGGAAATCGCATTGCTGATTCTTTAGCCAGGGAAGCCGCTGGACTAAAAATTCTAGGACCCAGTGACACCTACGGCCTAACGACTTCGACAATTGCGGAACTAGCCAAACGTCACACCCATGCTCAATCCCTTAAGAGATGGGATGGAATCAAAGGATGCAGTTTTGCCAGGATCACCCTGGGCGACCCTCGGAAGCTGGCGCCGAAGAAATATTTGGCGATGACCAGGAAAAACCTACGTTTAACAGTAGGATTTCTGACTGGTCACTGTCAACTGAGTACTATGGGGCTAGTGGACACACCTCTATGCAGGATGTGTGAACAGGAAGATGAAACTGTCAGGCATGTCTTATGCGAGTGTCCGGAGTTATCGTCAATAAGAGAGTGTGTGTTCGGTGAGTCTTGGCCTACACCTGCCGATATAAAGGAGATGACTCCCAGTGACCTGTCCACCTTCCTGAGAAGGACAGGATGGACAATGACCTAGGAGGACAACTCCTCTGGAGGATGTACAATGAGTCACATGTGGCCTAAGTGCTGTGAGCCTACACACTCACCCTCCCTACTCTACAGATACAGATACAGATGTAAAAATAATTTGTGCCTTCTTATTTAGTCGTGGAGAAAAACTTTAATTCCCTAATAATTCTATTGGAGAATTGAAATGATGTATTTTATAACTTAAAAACAGGTATCAAAAGCTTATAGAGAAGGATCGATAATTTTTTAAACAAATAAAATAATAGTAGGATAAAACCCATTAGAAAAGGAGGGGAATATGATATAATTGAAGAAAAAAATTAATTACGGGCGATCCGAGTTCGGGAAGTGGGAGGGGGTGAGTATTGAAGGGTAAAAAATGGTTTATCTCGATTTCCAGCAAAACTACAAGTCCTACAGAAAAAAGTTAAACGGCCAAGTTGTGAATAATAAAAAGCTCTACAGCTTTTGTACTCACAATTTTCACACATAACCTCAAAATTTATGTGAAGAATTGAAAAAACCAAGTTTTTGGTTTTTTATTTTTATCTTTTTTAGTTTTATATATATTTTTTACGAAGTTTCGTGAAAGCTTACCTTATTTTGTCCCAAATACACTGTAATTTATTTGATTTGAAATACTTTTTTTTCACCCTATTTTGACTTAATATCAAAAAAGCACCCTAATTTTCAATCGAAAATTCTCGCGTCAATATATCAGCTTTTTCCAAAAAGTCGTGAGCTTTTTGTTCGTTGAAATCTCTACTTTCTGATAGTCTGAGAAAGAATATACATTTCCATGGTAAATGTTATCAGAAAATGCAAAAAATAAAAAAAACTCAAATTCGAATTTCTTTCAAATCACTATTTACAATTTCATCGCAAGGAAAATTTTTATTTAACGTGAAAAACAAGGTCAAAATAATAAAAACTTTAATGAAAAGATTACAGTCACTAGGATTTTCCTGTAAACAAGTAGAAGAAGATGCTGATGCTGACGTAATTAAGACCTCGATAGCAAATTGACAGAGATACTAATAAAACTGCCATTGTTGTGGGTCAAGATATTGATCTTTTGGTCCTCTTGAATCAATTAAATTCAAATAATCACGACATTTATTTTATTCTACAGTTTTATTGAATGAAATCAATAAATAACAAATTACACAACAAAAATATGGACTTTTTTCCAGACAATGCAAATCTTATTTGTGAAATGGGTCGAAAAATACAGGTGATATTTTTGTTGCTATTGCTATTTATTGATTTTATTCAATAATGATGGAAATATTTCCCGCCGTAGGGGCTGAAACAATTAATTCATTTAAATTTTTTTTTTATAGGCAATAATAATAACGATAAGTAGTACTATGAATTTATTTTTGGTTCCTTTTATTTATTGACTTTGAGCATTGCTCATTTAGTCATTCAATAGACGAACATTTACACAATACACAATAATTGGTGGTATTCGGAGAATAAGATACTTTATCTACAACTCTCATGTAACGGGTACGATTTGACACTATTTTCAATGTCATAATGAAGTATATTACCGCACTAGTGCGTTTTTGATTACATTACTGCACTAGTGCGATAATAAGAATCTAGAAACATATTAATATCAGAATTAAATATTCAAAATAACACTGAAAGTTGCATTTTCAATTTCCGAAAGGAGATTGTCTTCGCTTAAACTCATTTTTATAGATTTTTGTTCATTCAACTTTGACAATTTGATGAGATTACTATTTTTTTTTTCATTTCCACAGATTTGTTTGTCTTTGTTGCTATGATCACAAAATATGATACACACTACATTAGGTTTGCAGTCAATATTATTAAAAATACGTTTAGATTGAATTTTTATTTTATTTTATGATATAGGTACTGTTAATAATACTAATAAACAGTTGTAGATAAAATTTGTACGTAACGCGTGTGTTAGGAATTATTAACGCACTCATGTGTAATAATGTCCATATCCAATTACGTAAATAACTATTATGTGCTTCGCATGCGTTTGTCAGACAAACTTTCCACACTCAGTCTAGGTCAATAATGGACAAATTCAAATATTTTGAGAATTCAGGGATAGTAGTTCAACAAAAACTTGTGCAACATAATTTTGTATGCCCAGGAGATTGTCTTCAACACATTTGCTTCTTAAAATAACCAATCAAGATAAAATTATTTGAATAAAAATGCCATTAGTTTAAAATTCGCGCTCAACCAAAAATGACTGATGACATAACGAGTACGTTAATAATTGTTGTGTTCTTTTTACACTATTCTGTTCAGCTCTGTTGAGATAATTTTCAACCTGAGCGGGTGACCAAAGTGAACAGGAAATCTTAAAAGGAATGCTCCTTATGTTTTTAGGCTATGATCAACTAAACGGCAGAGCCGAGCACCAACAAGAGGTAGTGCAGTTAGGGGCAAGAGGGGAAGAGATAGTTCAGCTCTGTTCAAAACGAGCGCTTAAAAAGAATACGCAAAATCATTCAAGTGAACAGAGCAGCTGATCTGCTCGAGCAAGTTCTGTAAAAAGAACACACCTAATAAATCGAAAACTGATGGTGTTCTTGTCAGTCAGACGACGGTGTAAACGCTTCTCGCGGTGCGTTTGTGAGTTATTTTTTGTCTTCAATTTGACTTCACCATGATGTTGAAGACATTTATAAGCCTCGCACCTCATGTAATGATAGCCATTAAGACACGAGCATGTTGTAGGATACGAAACAAGCCGCAGGCGAGTTTCGTATATAATATATATGCGAGTGTATTAATGGCCATTACATGAAAGTTGCTTACAATATTTTTTCTACTCCGATTAATAAGAATTATTTAGTTTAATTAATTTTAAATATAGTTACTTTTGAAAATCAAAATTATTTGACAGCTGTCAAATTAAGTGTCACTTAATAGGTCTGTTCGCCTACAATAAAAGTGTAGCACTGAGCTATATAATTTTGAAAAATTCAGGTCTATCTGTGAAAAAATGCGTGTAAAATTGATAAATTTGGGACTACTGCATTTGTATACTGCAAGAAGCATTAAAACATAATTAAAATAAATAAAATCGTATAGCGCAGTGCTACACTTTTATTGCAGGGAACAGACCTATTATAATTAATTTCAGAAATGTCAATCAGGTATCCATGGCTATATTAAATATAGTGCGAATGTCGCATTCCTATTGGCTTAAAAATCTGTATCATAATGAAAATTTGTATCATAATGAATATCATTATGATACAGATTTTAGTCTTTTAATAAGTATATCATAAAACAGGAGTAGAAAATTAGTATATTATGCAACGATCATGTAATGATGGTTATTAATACACAAGCATTAACCAGGATACGAAACGAGCCGAAGGCGAGAACCCGGAATGTACAGATCGAAAAAAAACTTATGCAGTGCCCTTACCCACTGCGCCACGGGACCACATGGTTCAACCGATAGCATAAAGCGTATAAGTATGTTATATGTATAAAATATTAGTAATAAATTATTGTGAACAAAAATAATAAGTTTAAATATGTACTTGCTTTGGTCGTTAAGTATTTTCTTTTAAAAACTAACGCAAAAGATTTAAACTGTCATAAAACACTGTCAAACATTCTACAAAAAATATTCATTCTGCCTACTTGGGTATTTGAAAATCTAGGTGATCGGATGAAATTTGACACATGACTTAAAATTAGGTAATTTGATTGGTTACTATATTCAGTAAAAAATTATCATTTAAACACTCTACGTAATGATCAAGTTGCTTTACGGTAAATCGAAAGGTAACCACATTGCCGACTCACTAGCCAGGAAAGTAGCCTCCCAAAAACTCTTGGGACCTGGCACTCTCATTGGTCTGTCGGCGTCGGCTATGATTGACCTAATAAAGGAACACTCCCTTGAAAAGTTTAAGGGTAGATGGGACGATGCAGAAGGTTGCAGGCTTGCCAAGGAAGTACTGCAGTATCCGGACAGGAAACTATCCAAAAAATACGTTACTATGAACAGACAGAACCTTCGGACAGCCACGGGTATTCTGACCGGTCACTGCCACCTACGAAAATACCTCTACAGACTGGGTCTGTCTGACACTTCACTCTGTAGAGGATGTGAACAGGAAGATGAGACTGTCGAACACATTCTTTGTGAATATCCGACACTCTCTCAATTTAGGTTTTCCGTATTCGGCGAGTACAGGCTAACACAACCCAGCATGAGGGAGCTTACTTCCGGCGACGTTATCGTCTACTTCAAACAAGTAGGCTGGATGACGAGCTAGAAGGAAGTCTGAACCTCGTAAGGATGCACAATGGGCCAATTGTGGCCTAAGTGCTGTGGGGGTCACCCACCCTTCAAATTCTTACAGATACAGATACAGACTTAATATGAAATCTTATGTTTTTTGAGTAATTGAAGTGTACATTTTAATGAATAGCTCAAAATTATACATAATGATTGAAAAATATTTCGAATTCAAGTTTTTTGTATTTTCTGAGGAAACTTACTATGTTTAAAGTATATTTTTTTGACACCCTCCGAAAGTACAGATTTCAACGAACAAAAAGCCTACAGACTTTTTGCAAAAAGCTGATATTTTGACGCGAGACTTTTCGATTGAAAATTAGAGTGCTTTTTTGATATTAAGTCAAAATGAGGTGGAACAATTAATATTTCAAATCAAATAAATTACAGTGTATTTGAGACATGATAAGGTAAGTTTTCACCAAATTTCGTATAAAAATTATATTGTTGGAAAAGATAAAAATAAGAAACCAAAAACTTGGTTATTTGGATTTTCAACATGTGAAAAAATTGTGATCACAAAAGTTGTAGATCTTTTTATTATTTATTATTGCTTTGCAATCCAAGTTTTTTTCATAGGACTTGTAGTTTTGCTGAAAATCGAGATAAAAAAACTCACCCCCTCCCACTTCTCAAGCTCGGATCGCCCGTAATTTATATTTCCAATTTTATCATATTCCTCTCATTTTCCGATGGTTTTCATCCTACTATTATTTTTTTCACTTTTTACCATTTTTGAAGGCTTTGGCACTGGTCTACACCAAGATATCATGATTTCTTTTGAAGATACACATATTCAATTTTATTAACATGATATGATCAAGGAAGCTGCAGTTCTCTATGCTCCATTGGTTGGAAATGACTGCATTTTAATGCACGACAATGCAAGACCGCATGTAGCAAATATTGTTAACCAATATAAGGTTGATATCCAACGATTAGAATGGCCTGCATGTAGAACGAATCTAAATCCGATTGAACATCTCTGGGATGAGATTCAAAGAAACATTCGTGTACAGCTATTTCTGCTAGATCTGGGCATACGAAATATCGGAAAATGCCAATTATGCTTTTCTTTTTGTTTAAAATTACTGTTGAATATAAAAACGTGAATACGTGTATCTTCAAAAGAAATCAAAGTGAAATAAAAACTGAAAGATGGCGAAAAGGATGGTCTTCATAATAAATTCAGCGTAAACAAATTTCCCGAACTGTTCTACAGGGTGTTGAGAAATTGGACTAGAAATACATGTTTTCTTCCACCCTGTGTAAATAAGCTATCAACATTTTTGGAAAACTCTTCTGGAATTTTTATTTAATACCAGAGGATCTATCTACAATTTGGCGAAGCAACAATTGAGATCGATGGGAAATTACGAAAGTTCTTGGACAACGAACTTCCGCAAAATTTTAATTGGCCGAGTTTTTTTGCCTTGCGTTATAATCGATTATAAATTTAAAATTTACCTTTTATTGTGAACATCATTATCATAAGCTCATAAAGTTTCATCCCAGAACCGATTTCAGAATTTGATGACCGCAAAATAGGCCATTCAGTATAGTAAATATTTAGTTCTAATTTCGTCCGTTCTCGATCTAAATTGAATAGCTTTGAAACAGTTTTTATTTTCAGTAGTTGATGAACATAAGCAATTATATTATTCAGTCGAAAATTTTCCCGATAAATGAATTCTGCATTTACCATGATTGGTTTATTTTCAATCCAGGAAATAATACACTTCTTTCTACAATATCACCAGCAGCTATTAGCTATAAGCGTTTGCCAGGAGGTTGGATCTAAATTAACTTGTCTACAAATAGATTCTAGAACTAGATATTCGACTTATTCTTGTCCTTAATTGTCATTCTTTAAGTAACCGCTCGACGTCAAGTTTGTTCAATATTTATTTTGAGTGCTCCTCCAAGTTATTTTTATTCCAAACTTATCGAAGTTTGTCCCCTCCCCACGTTTCTGCGGAGATCTTGAAAGGTTAGAAATTAATTTGCATTTTTATGGTTTTGTTTTAACCAATTTCATTCTGATACATATTCACATTTACATCTGGACACATCTTTTTTTTATAATTACGTTTATTAGAACATTTACTTCGCACAATTCTTCAAAGCGAATATTAATTTTAAGCAGATATAACTCAAATTTTTCAACTTTGATTGTTTTGAAAATCCAACAACTGCTCTCAGAATCAGGCCAACCTAATTTCCAACTATTTACGCAAATTAAACTACTGTTTGGCAAATTTATCTGAATTTATCTGAAGGAATGCAGTCGAAAACATTCGATATTGCCACGTTTAACTGTGAAAAAGCTAAAGTGCTAAGTATGTAGTGATAATAATTAGAATAATTAGAAAAGGGCTTTTTATTATTAACAATATGATTAAACGTCAATTCTTTAATGTGCTTGTTTCCTTGGATTTTTTTTATTAACAATATTTTTTCAATTTATGAATATTAAAAGATGAGCACTTCTTCAAGCTCTGGCAGCGTTGTACGAAAACCATAATTACCACACCCTCCGAATGTTCTTCCCTCTCACTTCGTCAATTGACTGATATTGATTTATCCAGTGGAGTTTGTATTGTTAATGACCCTTGTATTTTCGGTTTTACTTGGTAATATAGGTACCGTACGCTTTTTGTACGCTTATGACAGATATGCGCCATGTTTCCTCGCCTCTTTCCGATGCCCCGTAGCTTCAGATAAACTTCCCAACTAGCAAAGAGGACTGAATTGTTGTATAGCAGTCTAAAAGCGTTGTTTTGAGGACTGTTTGTTTGTATTAAGCCTTTTGTTGCGATAATTTTGTTTTTTAAAAAAAATTTTTGTATTAAATGATTCTATAGTATTCTATAGTCGAGCAGTAATAGTGCTGCCCTTATAGTGACATATACGCATGCGTATTTGATGTTTTAAATAAGGGAAACATTATTAAGGTTAGTGATTGCCTTTATTTGTGCGACTTCATTTCATGTTTCATATTTATATGTCATGATGTGTAGGTGATTTGTGTCATCTGTGACACCTACCTTAATATAAAGTTGTCATTATAGGTTTCATGTTTCAATAACTCAAAATTTTAAGTCTGCTTTAAGGTCGAGCACTATTTATTTAAGATCATCACAATTACTGCAAGGCAGTAAATTCGTGTTTCCAATAACTCTCTATTGACTCATACAATATATGCTATAAGGACTATTATACGATCAAAAATATCATTGTATAAGACTTTTATACCTATTGTATAAGAGTTCTATAATATACAATATAACTAACAGCTACAACATTATAAAATAGTTACTTAAGATTGTCTTATTGAAGCTGTATAATGTTGTATATAAATATTGTATAGCATTCAATTGCGTTGCATTATAAAACACTTTTTAATTGTATAGTGCCTAAATATTCTTCGTTATAAAACAGTTATCGTATACCGTTCCATTTTACAATAAAATATTGTTTAAAGCATCTCTTTGGGATAAAATTGTTGCTTTATAAATCGCCATAAGCAATTCTTGTACCGCTTTCGCTGCCATTATGAGCAATTGAGTTGGGAACATGAAACTATATTAAAAAATGTGACTTTATCATTATTTAGAGAATTATATTGTGAAAGAATATTCAGATGAAGTCATAAACTATCTTCTGTATGTTCCTTGTGGTATATTATTCTTTTTTTTGAATTTTTTGGGAAATTAAACCACAATATTTTTAATTTCTTTATTTCAACGTTTCGGTAGCGTTCCAGCTACCGTTGTCAAGAAAAAATAAGTAAAATTAATTTTTATCCCTAACTGACACAACAGAAAAAATTTGACAACTAGACAATCAAAAATTATTTTGAGTTTTAAGACTGCAAAATTTTGTTATCAAATTTTTATTAAGGTCCATTCATAGTAGATCATATCTGTGGCAAAATGTGAAATGAAATATTTCATTTTATGACATTCCAACGATATGATAGTTTACTAGAAATGGATCCAGTAAAATCTTTATACGATAGGGCCAGAATCATTTGTTCTAGTGATGATCAATTTACAAAGGAGAAAACTTTTTTAAAAGATGTTTTAAATAACAATAATTACCCTGCAGAATTTGTAACTAAGGAGATTAAGCATATAGAGAGGGGCTCATTGTTAATACCCCATAACAATAATATTAATAATTCAGCTAACATAATTTTTAGAAACTTGACAATACCGTATGTTAAGGGTTTATAAGAAAGAATTAAAAAAATTAGTAACCAATTCAATATTAGAACTAGTTTTAAATCGAATAATACATTG
>CAJUYG010008030.1:0-10243 GCA_910591675.1 Galerucella calmariensis | reverse complement strand
TACCCTGAAATCATAGTCAATACTTGTCTTACAGTGACGGAAGTGTAAAAGTTGTGACAGTAGCGACATCTTCAGCTCCAGCCGCAAACCAAAATTCGAAAAATCTGACAACAGGCCACTCGGACGGAACAATGAAGTATTATTACAATTTTCATACACCCTGTTTGTATAGTTTGTGTACACTCTCGATGATATAATAATATACCGAATCGGAGTAAAATAGTCATATTTGTAATTTGGTATAACATGTGTGTGTATGTGTGATTTTTGGGGTGACATTCACTGAGACCTAAAAGGTCTATTGTGCCCCCCTACTTCTACTCAGTTTCTGAGGAGAGTCTCAGAAACTAGTAGTTCCTTTAGTCCGATTTCCCGGAGGAATTTTAGGATGTCTACAGGCTTCAACTTAGGCAAATGTTCCTCTTCTATCCAGTAATCTCCCAGGTGCTGTGCTCTAGGATTCTGGAGTGCTGTGCAGTTGGAAAGTATGTGGATGGAGGTTTCTTCTTCCATTCCACAAAATCTGCATTCTTCTTCCTCCACTATTTTGAGCTTTTTCAGGTGCCCATTCAGGCGACAATGTCCCGTTAGGATCCCTGTCAAAATTCTTAGCGCAGTTTTACTTTGACCTATGCATTCTTTTGATCTCAACAGGTTGTAGTCACCCAGAAGAGTCTTTGATTGTATAAGCCCTACTAGATCTTTCCAATGGTCAGATCTTCTCTTTTTCTCGGCATTACTTATTTCTTCCAATATTACATTGGAGCTGATTCCGCAAAAGGGTTCGGGCCCCCAGAAAGGTATTTCAGTCCCTCTCTTTGCTAGTTTATCTGCTATTTCATTTCCTTCTATTCCAGTGTGTCCTGGAATCCATAGTAAGGTGACTATGTTGTTCTCGCCTAGTTCATTGAGTTTGTCTAGGCATTCCCACACCATTTTGGAACTGATTACACAAGAGCTCAGTGCCTTAATGGCTGCTTGGCTATCCGACATTATGATAATCCTTTGTCTTCTGTATCCTTTATCAATATTGAACTGGGCGCACTTTCTTATGGCGTGGATTTCCGCTTGAAAGATACTTGGGGTTTTTCCCAAGCTTTCAGAGTGTTTGGTTCCTGGCCCGAACACTTCTATCCCAGTTCCTTTTATTGCTTTTGAGCCGTCTGTGTACCATTGAATGGCATTCTTTCCAAGTCTGGTAATGGTATTTGGATCCCATTCCTTCTTGTTGCTCATTGCCGTAACGAATTTCTTTGAAAAGTTATATTTTTTCATCATACCGTCTTGTGGCATGTTCCAGGTTGTCTGATTTCTAAGAAGTGAGGAGGTGTTTTTTTTTAATGATTCCCTCTCTACTTAGTCTGTATCTTGTTCTTTCTGCAACACTTTCCACCACCATATGTAAAGGGGTGAGGTTGAGAATCACTTCCATGGCCGCCGTTGGGCATGTTCTCATTGCTCCTGTAATGCATATACAGGCTAGTCTTTGAATTTTGGAGAGGTTTTCTCTCGTCGTCAATAGGCTAGTTCTACTACACCAGGCAATGGCTCCATAAGTGATGATTGGTCTCACTATGGCAGTGTACATCCAGCTTAGGATTTTTGGGTTACAGCCCCAGTTTGCTCCTGCCAGATTTCTGCACACCATTATAGCCATTTTTGCCTTGTATGTAATCTCCTTTTCGTGTTTGTTCCACAGGAGTTTACTGTCTAAAGTTAAACCTAGATACTTGACTTCTTGTCTCCATTCAATCTCGGTCCCATCAAGTTTTATGGTTTTGAGGTTGAGTTTTCTTTTCTTAGTGAAGGCTATCAGGATGGTTTTAGTGGGGTTCATGCTAAGTCCCACTTGCCTACACCAGCTATTTGTATAGTTCAGACCCTTTTGTACAATATCGCAAAGGGTGTTTTCGAATTTTCCCCTGGCTGTTATGACAATATCGTCGGCATATCCTTGGCAGGATATACCGAGATCCGTCAAACCACACAAGAGTTCGTCAACCGTCAGACTCCACATTAATGGGGATGCTACTCCTCCCTGTGGGCATCCTCTGGTAGTGCAGATGGAGACAATGTCTTTGCTCGTCCTCGTCTCTGCTATTCTTGTGGTGAGCAGTTCCGACATCCATTTGGATGTTGTGCTGTCTACACCTCTTCTGTTCAATGCTCTTCTGACTGCCTCATGTGGAGTATTGTCAAAAGCTCCTTCTATGTCCAAAAATGCACATACTACAGTTTCTTGGTTGTCTAGAGCACCTCGGATATCCTCCGTCAGTTGTACCAGTGCAGTCTCCGTAGATCTGCCTGCCCGGTAAGCATGCTGACATGGGTGGAGAGGTAGTCTCTCTAGGATTTCCGTTCTAATATGGTTATCAATAGCCTTTTCCATCGTTTTGAGTACAAACGATGTTAGACTAATTGGTCTAAAGGATTTGGGGTTTGTTGTGTCCCTTTTTCCAGTTTTTGGAATGAAGGTTACTATTGCCCTTCTCCATACTTGGTATAACATAATATAATATAATTTCCGTGGCCTTATTTTTGTTTGTGACATACTAAAAAGTCTTGAAGGGCCCCTAGACAAGAAGCGTGTGACCCTGTTATATTCCTGTTGTATCATACGACTTTTATTTCTTCCAGTATGTAGGCGTGAGTGAGATTTATTTTTTTCTTTCTGTTTATATAAATTTTTCCTGATGCGACTGGCTGAATGACGTGAGTCCAAGCCAAAAAAAAATATAATATAATATAATATAATATGATATAATATGATATAATATAATATAATATAATATAATATAATATAATATAATATAATATAATATAATATAATATAATATAGTATGATTATATTGTATGAATGTCATGAAGTGAATATCGCATCAAGAAGAAAATCGACAATAACCAAATTCATTCCTTCAAAGATTATTTCTATTTGTTCTACTCTTCATAACAATTGGTAATAAAAATTGTGAAACTACCACTAAGTATTGTTGATAAAAATGAGAATCATTTCCAAACAAACATGTTTCTGAGAATCATATTGAATTTCCTCTCCTAAAAAGTTTGTAAAAGCGAATAAAACAAGAAACAACCCAAAAAATATAATTTGCGGTGATTTTAAATGCATTTGCAAAGTAGTGAATACTTATTTCAGTTTAACTCGAGCAGTTCTGGCCGCTGTGGAATGCATTTCCATTCAACAAAACAGAATTTCCCATTTATGTGTTTTTTCGTTGACAGCAAAATAACTCACAACACATTGAATATTCAAATCTTTTTATTCCGATATATATTTCACATACTAAGCGGTGTAAGTGAGTATTTTCTAATGATACCGTGAATATACATAAGGGCATTAATTTTTCTGTATGTACTGCCAACAAAGTGAAGCTCACGATTATTGCGAATATTTTATTTCAAATATGAAATAGAAATCAGCAAATGCTTAATATTGTTTTTCGTAACAGAATAAATATATTATTGTTTGTAAAAAGTGTATGTTCTCAATATTCACGACACGTTTCTATGACCAAATAAATGTCCGTTGTGATTCTCAGATACCGTGTACGCAAATAACTTCTCAATTGAAAATGTGAAATAATAGGGAAATATAAAGTGATATTTGCCGAATGTGCTATTCTATGTGTATTTAATAGTATATTATTAAACGAGCAATTTATGATAGCCATTATTCACGCTGGGTGACGTTTGCGTCCCGAGCCGCAGGTGAGGGGCGCAAGTCACCCAAGTGAATATTGGCCATAAATTGCGAGTAGAATACTATACTTTGTCCACGACACTTGATTTCTTGATTAAATAAAAGTCAACTAACCTCCAGTTCATGAAGTTATAATTAGTTATCTTCCGATTTTTCTGGCAGCAGTCCTATAGTCGTTAATTTCGTCGCTTTTTTTATTTCAGTTGGTGTACAAGAACGTTCATTTCCACTATCCGAATTCAATGAATTCATCGTTGCAGTAACAACTTCGTAACAATTTGGTATTACTAACGTCAAAATTAAATAATTTGACATATATAGAGATGGGCGATACCGTGTAAAGTATCAATATAACGTACCGTTATAAATATATTGTTTTGAAATACTTAATACTAGAAAATGTTGTTATGAAAAGTATCAATACTAAAGATTTCGATATTTTATCGATACGATATATTTCAGAAACAAATTTCCTGAACAAAATACACAGATTAACAATTTTATTTCATATTGTACCCCCATCTCTAGTCGTGAATTATGAACCATAATACACTCCAGTGTATTATGAACCATAATTCACTCTAGTAGATATATGGGTACCATATACCTTTTGTTAGGAGGTAAAATATCGACTTATTATTAGGTGGTCGTGGACAAAACGTTTTTTGCCTCAACTTATCTGATAGGCTATTAGTTCTGCCAATAGTTATGTGAAAGGGAATGCTATTATGAAACAAACATTCCAAAACCTACTGCTGGTATTCGAAGGACTTGAGCTGTTATTGTTTGAGAAAACCTCTGTAACTTTTTCCTCGTTAGTTTGTTGTGTTGTATTCAATAAATATTCCTTGAAGCTCTTGATTATTCTTCTCTTTTTGTAAGACCATTCCTAGACTAGCAGGACCAGGACCAAATACGCCATGATGGTCTTTAAAAGTTGGAAAGAACTTTGTACGCAAGACCAAGACCACAATTGCCAAATGACTTCTCAGAGGTGACTTTGGGTGAAGTGAGAGAAATAGTTTCCTGTGTTGAAATGGGATAAAACGAGAAACTCGCCTAATCTACTCAAATTCTTTTTCACATCCCCCGTATTATTTCTCTTATTTCAGATAATTCAATAGCGAATGTTTCAAATGTGACATAACTGTAATTAAATACATGCTAGAACGCTTTTTTCACTTTTCTATTGTTCAAGAGACTTTACTTTACAAGCAGCCTGGAGCAATAATGAAATATTTTTCTACCCAAACCGTTGATCTGAAGTTCGGATACGGTTTTATGATATGCGTTCGTAACGTGAAAGCTCGGTCGTCTTCAAAAACATAGGAGACTTAATAAATACTGCGGGAATTTCAAGTAATATCTTCAAAGCATATTATTCTGCCAAACTGTTTAAAGTTGTGTTTGCATACACGCTTCATTCTGATCTTCAGATCTTCAAATAAATGTCTCACCATATTGACTTTTTGACCTCAGTGTAGCTCGGACCCGAAACCGTTGTTCCCTTGGTTTTTCATTACTTTCGGTAAACAAAATTTCGCGCTGCTGCAAGTGGTCCGGACCATTCATTAGAGAGAAAGACAATGTCAATATCGGAGTCGAGAAATATTTTATCTACTACCAAATTTTTATAAATACAAAAAGAAATATCTTTCCTATTAGCTTTTCTGTCAAATGAAAAAAAAAGTGACTTTAATTGTTTAAATCATTGAGATAAACTTTTTCCACGGAAAAATATTACACATTACTCTCTCCCTGAATGTGAGAGCTGGAGAAGAAAGCAATAAGCATACCATATACAAAAATAATATATCTCACAACAAAGTCTGCTTAAAATGTAGAAATACACGTAGCAACCATATATTCCTTCCATTCAAATTGTTCAAAAGCTATGGAGAATGTGTTTGGAATAAAGTGGAAGTCGTGCTACGTTAAAAACCCATTGAGATTTTCAATTAAGTGCTCCTATTTGATAAATATGCTGGATAAAAATTACTGGCATAACTATTCAGTACATGAGCAATGGATAGTAGGAAGAAATGAAAATAACTATGCTTAGGTAATATCAAGAATTTATATTTATATGGAACATCAATCAAGAAGTATTTGAATAAATTGAAGTGTCATAGTTTGAAAAATAATATTGAGCACTAATGAACAAATACGAGAGAAAAAAAAAGAGGTTCAATAGAACACGAAGTCCAAACCACAATCTTTTAATATTGTCCGAACAAAGAAGGACAAATAACTTGCTACTAGTTTCGATAGTTATTTGTCCTTCTTTGTTCGGGCAATATTAAAAGATTGTGGTTTGGACTTCGTGTTTTATTGAACCTCTTTTGTTTTCAAAAACCACATTTGAGATATGGATGAACTCTTAGAGTTGAATTCGAGAGTATTGCCTGCAGAAATCAAAATACCGCGTTTTGTTTATTAATTCACCTTTGGTCCGATATCGTGATTGTGGTCATTGCTATTCGTAACACGGTACCGTTGTTCCGCACGTTCCAAATTCACCAGCATTTGAAAACTTTAAAATGAGAAATGTACGTACAGATTAAAATATTGAATGTAAAGTTGTATGGAAATAATTTGTTACCATCCAAAAGTTTTTGTATTATACCTAATCCAAATTTTCAAAGTTCAAATACCAAATTCGCAGCTGGCAGATAAATACTTAATGTGGAATATAGAGGAGTACGTGATCTTGGATAAGCTGATAGTATTAGTGCTTCATGACATAGGTATGCTTTCTATGCATTGAATGTGATCATTATCGATGGTTTTTGGATTTGCAATTCATCACGTGCATGGTCTATCACAAAAAGTCACGATCTGTCACGTCTACGGTCACTTCGAAAGCCAATTTTCAACTTTCTTTTTTGGCTTGATATATATTTGACGAGACACGTGGAAGACTATTCCAATTTTTCCAAGAAGTAACGATAGAAATATATTTTTTTTCGGGCTGAGATGGGAAACTCATGTTGGAATGGGTCCTAATCAGTACCCAGACAGTGTTGGACTCATCCCCAAGGAAATGCATACCATCCAAACCCACCTCAAACTCCCGTTACTCCTGCCTCGGAATCACTACCCTACGATAGAAATATAGATAACAAAAAATCGACATGCTATTGAAACTTTTCGTAAATGATGACATTAATATAATGAAATAACATTTCACAGCATTCGGAGAAAAAAGTTTCAGCATTTCATGAAAAAGTTTGATGAGCATGTGAACGAAATGAGATGGAAATCTTGGGAATGAACGTTTTGGAAATGATTAGCTTCGAGTGGATTCAGGTAGAGAGTAAACCACTACTAATTTTAATTGGTTGTAGGAATAAATCTTGAAAATAAATCTCAACCTCAATAATTAAGGGGCTCCATTCAGCGGAAAGGGGAATTATGTGTCAATTATTCTGTCAAATAAACGTTTAACGAAGGTATGGGGCACGACAGATACTAAGACTAAGACTAAGACAGATACTAAGAACCTGGCAAGACGTGCTTAACATTACCCTAACTTGCTATACATATACTATGAAAGTGGCATGTTTCTGATGAGGTTCCGATGTCGGACCATATAATCATACAATTCAATATCAAGGCTTAGCTGGAGCAGGTCCAGTCCTGTCGAATACTAAAACAGTGTGATTGATGTTCCTATAAAAATAATCTAAGGTCAGATGCTGTAAGTGTGATGCGAGACTTACCTCCACCACTTCTTTATACAGAGTTCAACAAAAGTCCTGGACCGGACAGATTTTGGGGAAAATATGAATTTTTCGGAAAATCTTCTTATGCCACAAATTTAACTCCAGGCTTGATATTCATTACCCGGCAATCTAACAATACATATTAATGAGATACCAAAGGCTGGAGCAGCCCAATTCATAAATATGTCCACGGACTTTTTGTGCATGACCAGATTCATCACGTTGGACGTTGCCATCAGTGAGCGTTAGTTAACAAAAACCCAAATCGTTTCAGTTAGGACACACCCATTCACTTCACTAATTTGTGAACAAACAAAGGAACAGGAATAGTTACAGGTTCTGAACTTAAGATAGCAAGAGCCCTGGAGGAGGGTATCTGTATCTGTAGAGTGGGGAGGGTGAGTGTGTTGGCTCACAGCACTTAGGCTACATGTGACCCATTGTACATCCTCCCGAGGAGTTGTCCTCCTAGGTCATTGTCCATCCTGTCCTTCTCAGGAAGGTGGACAGGTCACTAGGAGACATCTCCTTTATATCGGCAGGTGTAGGCCAAGACTCACCGAACACACACTCTCTTATTGACGATAACTCCGGACACTCGCATAAGACATGCCTGACAGTTTCATCTTCCTGTTCACACATCCTGCATAGAGGTGTGTCCACTAACCCCATAGTATGGAGGTGTTTCCTTGGTTGACAGTGATCAGTCAGAAATTCTACAGTTAAACGTAGGTTTCCTGGTCATCGCCAAATATTTCTTCGGCGCCAGCTTTCCAGGGTCGCCCATGGTGATCCTGGCAAGACTGCATCCTTTGATTCCATCCCATCTCTTAAGGGATTGAGCATGGGTGTAACGTTTGGCTAGTTCCGCAATTGTCGAAGTCGTTAGGCCGTAGGTGTCACTGGGTCCTAGAATTTTTAGTCCAGCGGCGTCCCTGGCTAAAGAATCAGCAGTGCGATTTTCTTTACTCCTGTCGTGCCCTTTAACCCACCTAAGGATAATATTGTTATCTGCCGAGGCGTCAGCTAAATCTTGGTGGCATTCTAGTACTAGCCTCGATATAACACGTTGTCTGTTCAAGGCTAATAGGACTTGTCTACTATCAGTGCAGATTGTTATGTTTTTTCCAGAAATTCCTCTTCTGGTTAATTCTTTTGTGGCAATTGAGATACCAGCCAGTTCTGTTTGAACCACGCTGGTATTGTTTCCCATTCCCTACTAAACTTGAGGCTCAATGCTCTCGAGTAAACTCCACATCCTGAGCCTTCTTTCATTTTTGAACCATCTGTATAAATGCGTATTGCATTTGCAGCGTCTGGCTCTGTGTTCTGGAGGAGGGTATGGAGAAATTGTGAAAGTGCTAATTATTTTGCGGAAGAAGGAGCTCGTACATGCAACATTAGACCTGAACCATCCAGTGGTATCCCAAATAGTCTTACTGTGGAAGAAGTTCAAAAATGGAAAAAAATTATCTTAGTACACCATACTAGAGAAAAAAATGCAATGAGCTTACTACAACCTTTTATCAGTACACTAAATTGTTGTTCGGAGATTTGATCTCAGATTTATCACAAGAATAATCACTGATCACTGCTCACTCGGATATTATTAGTTACATGTGATTGGAAAAGTGGACAGTGGAACATGCAGGTGAGACGGCAGAACACATAATTTCAATTTGCAGCGTAATTGTCCGCTAACGCCTCAAATACTTGGTCTATTATAAGTCTGATCAAGCTGCAAACCAAGCTCCAAAAACAAATAATAGTTTTTCTCAGGAGCATAGATCTTTTGGAATTGAATAGAAATAGTGAGGTAAACAGAAAATAAAACATATCATTGTGCAGTGTGCTAGTGCTGGAAGGGTCCATCGGCTCTTTTGTAATCTAATTTGAGGTACCTACTACAACTTTGAACTGAGAATATTCTAACGGGGCTAAAAATCTACTCCTATGTTCCCAACAAACACTTAGAGCTCAATTTCTTTTCCATTTCCGTAAAAATATTCTTTGTTTAAATATAAATTTTCACTACTCACATGCAAGACCAAGCTGATTGAACAGTAACACATTTTTCAAGTAAGTATCGGCTTATTTCCATTTTCCACACTATGTGATATTCATATAAATGAAAAATGAATTTCCCCACTTTATGAGGCCAATCCCGCTCCAAAATTGTCAAATAGTTCAATTCAGGATACCTCTATTTTCATATTTGCAATTTCGAAATATTCAATGGAAATAACACTGGAATTTTATTGTATTATACGGGGTCAGAGCTTAGCTTGGTTGACTTACATTCATTTCAATATACCACTGTATAGGTATGTATAATGGGGTGACATTCATTGAGACATAAAAGATCTTCTGTGCCCCCTTACTCAGTTCCTTTTCCTCAGCTCCTTAAGTCCTATTTTATGGAAATATCCTCCAAAAGACGTTGGACGATGTCCACAGTTGGTGTCAGAGGGAACAGATGTCTGTTAACCCTGGCAAAACTATAATAGTTCCCTTCGCTAGAAAAAGGAAGTTGGAGGATCTTCCACCACTTTCCTACAATGGTGAGGTTATTCCATTTGCAGCGGAAGTAAAATATTTGGGGATTATCCTAGATAAGAAACTTACTTGGAACGCTCACTTGGAAAAAGTTATCCATAAGGCCAGACTATCTTTGTGGACATGTCGCAGGATCTGTGGAAAATCTTGGGGCTTGGGACCCTAACAAATCTATTGGATATATGTGATGATTGTTAGACCAATGATCACATATGGAGCTATTGCCTGGTGGCCAAAAGCTTTA
>CAJUYG010008029.1:0-10244 GCA_910591675.1 Galerucella calmariensis | reverse complement strand
CGAGGGTAATACCAAGGTATTTCACCTCTTCCGAAAAGTTTAGTTTGAAGATTTCGGGAGGTTTCAAACCCGATAAACTTCTTTTCCTGGTGAAAAGGACCATCTCAGTCTTTCTGGGATTGATCGACAGTAAGTGTTCCTTACACCATTTTTCAATTAATTTAAGCCCATCCTGCTCTCTGTCGCACAGTGTGTTCACAAATTTGCCAGTCTGCAAGATAACTATGTCATCTGCGTATGCAATTGTGTAGAATCCATTGTTGTTGAGGTGATTAATCAGGGTGTCTAGGACTATGTTCCACAGAAGGGGTGGTAAGACTCCTCCTTGTGGACATCCCCTCATGACCAGTCCTCTTACTGTGATGTCTTCTACATTGATACTTATTGCTCTACTAGAGAGCATCTTGAGTATCCATTCTCCTACTACCAGAGGTACATTCCTGGAGTTGAGTTGTTGGGTAATGATCTTTCGATTCTGCCAACCACTTGGTGAAGGGCCGAATCAGTGGACCTTCCCGGAGTATATGCATGCTGATTTGGATGAAGTGGGTTGTGAACTAGCACTTCATCTCTTATATACCGCTCGCATAACCTCTCCATTGTTTTCAAAAAGAACGATGTGAGACTAATTGGTCGGAATGCTTTTGGTAAGGTGTAGTCCATCCTACCTGGTTTGGGTATAAATACCACTCGTACTTCTCTCCACTTACTGGGAATATACCTCAGAGCTAAAGAGGCTCTGAAAATTCCAACCAGGTGCGGCATAAGAATATCCATTCCCCATTGAAGTAGGGCTGGTCTTATTCCGTCAGGTCCTAGTGACTTGAAGGGGGAGAAGCCCGATATGGCCCACCTTATCTTGTCCTCATCAATTACTGCACTAGCAGATTGCCAGTCGTATTGTGAGGGTGTTGTTGGTACTTCCGTCCAGTTTGACGTTCCAGGAAAGACAGAACCTGGGAAGTGAGTTTCCATGAGAATCTCAGCGCTCTCTTGAAGGTTGGCGGCCTTGTCGCCATTTTCCCTTGTCAGGATGCCGATACTCTTATGGTGGTCGTTTGAGAGTGCCTTCTGTAGCCTAGAAATTTGTGGGAAGTCTTCGACTGCCTCACAATAGGCTCTCCAGGCTTCTCTTTCCTTTTTTTTGCAGACTTTTTTGAACTCTTTGAGGTTGGATTTATACATTCCCCAGTCCTCTTTGAGTTTTGTTCGTTTTGCCTTGTTAAAGGTCGTTCTCGCTGTCTTTCTGAGGTGTTCCAGTTCAGGGCACCACCAGGTATTGGTCGTGCCACCTACCTGAACCATCCTCATGGGACAGGATTCCTTATAGGCAATGTCTATTTTGTTTTGGATAGATACTGTGTACCTTTCCAGTTCCTCATTATTGCTGGGAGTCAGGAAATCTGTTTCCCGCAGAGCACCTTCTAAGAGTCGATTGTAGAGAGCTACATCCGTCCTCTTCGGGTCACGGGATTTTACAGTGGTCCTGATATCCTGGCTTACCGTATAGGTCAGCCAGCGGTGGTCTGACATAGAAATATGATCCGACACCTGCCAGTCCTGAATTTTGTTTGATATTTTGGCTGTCCCCAGCGTAATATCTATTAATGTTTGGCTACGGGCGTTAATAAATGTCGGCTCCGTGCCTCTGTTTAAGATTGTTAGATCTTTCCTAATTATATATTCATAAAGAGACTTACCTCGGGCGTTGATATCCTTGCTGCCCCAGCTCAAGTGGTGTGAGTTTGAGTCGCAACCCAATATCAGCTCCACTCTGTGGTTGAGGCAGTGATCCACTAGTACCTCCATCTCTTTAGTCGGTGGTAGGGTGGCTGCATCTGAAGGTAAGTACACCGATGCGAGTACCAACGCCGTATATTTGCCTCTTCCATCTGGACATTCCACTTTAACCGCAGTAAGGTCTGAGGTGCAGAATTGTGCTATCGGAGAGACTCTGTATTTCCTTGGGACGTAAATAGCTGTCCTAGGTTGCTGATTGCTTGGTAGGCTGAAAATTTGACCCGTTAGGCTACTGAAACCAGTAATTTTGGTCTTTATTATCCAGGGCTCCTGGATCAAAGCCATTGCATCCTCCAATACATCAAGGCGGCGACATAGTGTTGCCGTTGCCGCCTTTTTGTGTTGGAGGTTGCATTGTATAATATTCACCTTTTTTCCAACGTCCTTGCCCATGAGTAGGTTGCATGGAGTTGGATTCTCTTTAGAGGTCCATCTGCTCCTCCGCTAGGGGAGAGACGACCTCGCTGTCTTCGGGTGCCTCCTCCGTCAGGTCATCGACTGTTTCGACGTCCTTTTCGGTACCCATGGTGGCCTTGGGGTCAATGTCCACTTTAGGTGGCTCGACTACCAAGGACCTCGGGTCTTCAGAGGTGCCCCCTGCTTCCTTCCTTGTTACCCTAATAGTCAATGAGGTGAACGCATAGCTCATCCTCATCGACTTCTTCTTGAGGACAGCCATATCCTCGTCTCCAATTCCGAAGACGAAGAGGTGTCCTTCTGGGTTCACCTTTACCTCATGGTGGAAAGTGCACCACCTTGCCACTGTCAGATCAGGGTTCTGCGCCCTAAGCCGACCAAGAACCCTCTCTTTTTCACCGGATGTCGTCTTGTGGACGTCCTCCGGGATCCAGAGCGAGGCCTTGGTCAGCTTAGGGAGCCTATCCACACTAACGATCGCCAGCGATGCCTCCTCCCACGGCTTTAGGTTTTTTGTGGCTTTTTTCAGCCACTCTAGCGTCCCGTCGTCATCGCAGACCACTCTGATGATTTCACCGGAGTATGTCCACGACTTAAACTTGGGCGCTTTGCTGTTGCTGCTGGAGGCGGAGAAGATAATCTTGTCCAGTTCCTCTAGCAGTTGATTTTTAATGATTCTTTCCCGTTCTGCGGTAACCTTACCGTACGGGTTAGTCTCATCTATAATAGCAGCCTTGAGGTGTCTCAAGGCGGCATCCGAAAAGGATTTGGAAGGCGCGGCGACATTTCTGTCGCTGCGCGGCTTCTTCAGCCTTCTTGGAGTCCCCTCCGTGGAGGTGCTCAAGTGAGGGCGCTTTCCTGCAGAGGCAGCCGGTTCCTTGCCTTTGTTCAAAGCGGAGCTCTTGGCGCCGGCCGCAGGAAGTGCCTTTGTTGTTGGAGGTGGAGTGGGGGAAGAGGGGGGTGCACTTGTAGCTGCTGCCACCCCTGATTCCTTCGCTCTCTTCCTCCTTTTGGCTTCGGCGCCGCAAATGCGCTTTCGCCTAGGCCTTTGTGTTGTTGTATCACGAGGTGATCTTCCATGTCCAGCCTCATTCTGTGCAGTATTTTGGGGTGGACATTTCTGTTCATCCCCAGCTACTGCTTTTGATTGAGGTGAGCACTTCTGTCCAGCCTCGGGATTTGTGTTTGATTTTTGTTTGTTCATGTGTGTTCCCACGAGTAGCAAGGGAAGGGTTGGTCACCTCTGGCAGAGCCCCGCATTACCAGAGGAAGGCTAATTACAATGGGGTTCCGCCCGGTTCCCCAAGGGGATCGTTCGTGACCGCATATCACCCTGCGGCCATTCAGCTGTCAGCACGACTCCTTACACCTTAGCTTGGGTAGGCTGGTCCGCGGTGGCATGTTTCGCAAAGGCTTTTGGGGAGGTTTAGCTCCCCTCACCCTACTTATTTCTGCCACTGACCAAGTGACCGGCGACGCAGTCCCTTGGCCGTTCCCCTATCCGCCACCTGAGGACGCGCCCGATAGATAGCCCAACCCACGGGTAGTGAATAGTAGTTTTAGTGCAATATATTTGGTAAGATAACTAATATATATTTAGTTGGGAAAATTCATTTACTTCAATAATTGACCGGCATCATATCTTCGCGGTGTTGCCAACTAGAGGGGTCATTTGGATGCGAAGTGGTTACTCCTTATTTCACTTCTAACATACCTATTTATGTAGCGCTATTTTGTTTGTTCGTGATTTTGTTACCTTCTCGATTTTTATATGTACTGCTTTGAACTTTTTGAACTATAAATTGTTAGACATTTTTTATTAGTTTTCTTTCATTATTTCCGTGGTATCACGGTGGTCCTTCGAACTTTTATAGGTACTTGAAGGCCACATTCAATTAAAACTTGTATCACCTCCTTTGGCAGCCATCTGCAGTCCATTTAATATTTAGTAATGCCGAAGGAGTTTCATACATAGTTTTTGTGGTCCTTCGACCTGTCAAATTGACATTTTTTTCATTTGAAAGACTTGGATAGTTTCCACACACTTAACTTTTGAACATTTGATTGGACTCGCTTTCGGTAATTGCTAATGATCAATATAGACTTAATACTAAAGCAAAAACAATTTTTACATTTCGTTGATGAGAATAAAGATTTTGTGCGCGAAGTGCCGTCCGCAGTGCTCGGGAAATACGACCTGGTTTGGCAACACCGCGCTCTGTGGGATTGGAAATTCACTTCTATTATTTCAACTGCCGTTTTTGAAAAAAAAATAGCGGCATTACTCTTTCTCTTTGAACGCACCTGCGTGAGCCGTCGCCAGCAGCAGAAAAAAGGAAAAGGAATTTGGTCGGCGCCTTTGTTTTTCTGTTGTGTATGAAACTTAACACTTGTTTTTATAATGTTTTTCTAATATGAATGTTGTTGGAACATATATTGACTTACAATTTTTCAGAAGAAATGTATTCGTTTATTTGATTGAAAATACTGCTTAATTTTTAACTATTGAATAGAACTGCGTTAAATGTGATTTTTTAGAAAAGTAATAATTCGCAATTAAGTACTAAATGCACTGATTTACTAATAGGTATTGTTCTCTCTTTTAAATTTGATATTTCTCGTTCGATATTTTTGAATCATTGATTTGATTATTGTTGTTTATGCCATTGTTATGATATTTTCGTATTTATTTTTTGGCAATTGCAATATTGCTGTATTCGATTACCCAACTGTTTTACTGTGTTTAAAATTTGTTTAATTTGTATCCGGTTACTTACTCTTGATAACGATGACTTCGCAATTAGTAAATCTAAAAAATAAACGAACCGGTGCTAAGGCCCAACTTACACGGTTTGAAAGATTTTTAGCTAATGTTACAGGTGAGGAAGAATCTTACCTTCTTAAGATTAAATTAGATAATTTGTTAGTACATTATAGTAATTATCAAACAGTTCAATCTGAAATTTTAGGTATAGCCTCAACCGCTGATGAAACTTTGTCTGATAGCGGACCAGAGGATCTCATTTCTGATAGATTTGAACTTTGTATTGCAAAATGAACTTCTTTATTTGACAAAGCCAATACAAATACATCTCGCCCTAGTGATAATTCTAACGTAGTTATACCCAAAATAAATATCAAACCATTTACAGGTCTGGCGTCAGAATGGACGTCCTTTCTTGATTTGTTTTCAGCTTTAGTTTTGAAAAACCCTAAGCTTCAATGTGATAGCGAAAAGTTTTATTACTTGAAAAGCTTGCTTCGTGGTCAGCCACTCGAATTAATAGATAGTTTAAGTGTAACTAACCGGAATCTAGAAGTAGCTTTAGACATTTTAAAAAATACGTATGAGGATAAATAAATTGTTAAATTCATTATTTTCATCATTGTTGGATCAAAAACCTATAGTTAAGAGTAATGCGGCTAGTTTAAGGGATTTCTACGTCGCATCCAAAAAGACATTAGAACAAGTAAAAAATTTGAATTTAGAGCCAGAGCTTAAGTTCGAGACTCTGGTGGTTTTTCTATTAGAACAAAAATTAGATTTCATTACTAGACGAGAAAACGAAAGAAAACCTATGGAATTAGTAAATATTCCTGAATTTCTTGAGTTTATCAAAAGACGCTATACTGTGTTAGAAAACTTAAATTTCTTTGACACTGGACATAAGAGGGAATCCAAATCGCAGGATAGTAAACCTCGTGTCATTTTGCATACTAGTGTTGGTGATAAACCCCATATCCAATCTTCTTCTTCCTCTCAATCAAATAGGTCTGGTTGTGTACTCTGTTCGGATACCTCTCATTCATTATATCGCTGTAGTAAATTTGTATCTCTTTCTCCTGTTGATAGGCATAAAGTTGCAAAAACACACAAATTATGTATAAATTGTTTAAGTGGTCAGCATTTAATTGCTAGCTGCAAATCTCTTCATCGCTGCTTGAGTTGCAGTAAGTCTCATCACTCTCTCCCCCACTTTGAAGTCAATTCTAATTCTCGCTCTGCTAATAGTAGTGGTTCTTCGAATAGGGGTGCTCCTTCCGCTCGTAACTCTGGAAGTTTTTCGGATCCTGGACCGAGCTCCAACAGTAATAGATGTTGTAAACAGAGATCCTTCCCAAAGCAATCCCATTGTAAATAATAGTTCGCAAGTAGATAATTTTGCCTCCTCCTCCAATGTTCAGCAATCTTCACTAGCCGCAACTAGTTTGTTTGATAAAATTGTTTTGTTACCCACAGCTATGGTAAATGTACATTGCAAAAATGGTAAAACCATTATGGTTCGTCTGCTTCTCGACTCTGCAAGTCAAATGAGTATAATTAAAAGATCCCTCGCAGATTCTTTGGATACTCCTTATAGATCTCACGTAGTAAATATTTCTGGTCTTGGTAATAATAGATGCACCCATAGTAATAATGTCGTAGATGTTGTTTTTAGCTCTTTGGTGGAACCTTCGAAGGTTTTCAATATAACTTGCTCTGTCATTGATCAAATTACCCATAAATTACCTCAATTTGTTATACCGCCCGATAAACTTTGCCTACCAGATCATGTCAAATTGGATTTAGCTGACCCTTTGTTTTTTGAACCAGGAGAAATTCAAATATTAGTAGGGGCGGATGTGTACTTCAATCTTCTAAAAGATGAAATAATCAGGATGGGAAATAACATGCCTACGTTTATGAACACTCATTTAGGTTATGTAGTAGCTGGTCCTGTTCCAGAAATGCGCGTAGACAAATGCAATAAAACGAATTTTGCTCTTTCCTTTTTAACAGTAGAGAATGACAATTTAGTTGATGCTCCTAAAATTGACGAATTAATTGAGAAGTTTTGGAAAATCGAGGACATTCCTAATGCAGAGAGTCCGTCCCTTGAAGATGAACTAGTAGAAAATATTTTTCTTCAAACTACCAAAATTTTACCTTCTGGAAGGTATCAAGTAGACATGCCTTTGATAGTAGATCCCATTAAAAAATTAGGTCATTCATTGTCGATAGCCAAGCGTCGTTTCAATCACTTAGAGAAAAAGTTTGAAAAAGATACCGATTTTTTTGAAACATACAAGCAAGTCTTGACTGATTATATCCATTTAGATCATGCTTGAGTGGTACCGCTTTCGTTGTTTTGTAATCTCGTTAATGAGATTAAATACTTTGTTACTCACAGAGCAGTTATACGCTCTTCTTCTGTTTCCTCTAAATGCAGAATAGTTTTCGACTACTCTTGTCGATCTGACACTGGGGTCTCTCTCAACGACCTAACGTATAAAGGGTATCAAGTCCAGGACAATTTATTCGACATACTTTGTCGCTTTAGATCCTTTCGCTATGTTTTATGTGCGGACATCCAAATGATCTACCGGATGATTGAGATAAACCCTGCTCATTGTCACTTACAAA
Source organism: Galerucella calmariensis (assembly GCA_910591675.1). Taxonomy (NCBI): domain Eukaryota; kingdom Metazoa; phylum Arthropoda; class Insecta; order Coleoptera; family Chrysomelidae; genus Galerucella; species Galerucella calmariensis. The sequence goes on along the minus strand of CAJUYG010008029.1, from coordinate 2,623 downwards.
ATGTGCTTTGGCGTGATAGTCCTGTAGACGCTTATCAATGCCTAGAACTTTCTCGGCTTAGTTCCGGCCACAAATTGTGCCCCATACCTAGCGACTAGAGTCCTCAAAGACATCGCTTTAAAGAATAAATCCTTTTCTCTAGCTCAAAAAGCCCTGCTTTCGCAAACCTACATGGATGACATCCTTGGTGGAGTCAACAATTATGACGAATTAGAAACTCTTTATTTCCAATTAAACACAGTACTTAGTAAACATGGGTTTAAATTACACAAATGGCATTCAAACTCATTAAACTTCCTAGAGTCCCTCTCTCTTGATCCCAACGTCGAATTAGATTTAAATTTGGAAAATTCTCCTTGCAAAATTCTTGGCATAAAATGGAATTCTTTACTGTATTTACTTCAAATTAGTGGTTCAGCCCTGCCTGATCTGCCTTGTTTGACTAAACGAAACGTTTTGTCCATTATCGCTAGTACTTTTGACCCTTTGGGTATAGTAAACCCTCTAATTGTGCTTGGAAAGCTTATTATGCAATATCTCTGGCAACTTCAGCTAGACTGGGGTTCTCCTATAAAAGACCTCAATATTCTGAAGCAATGAAATATGTTTCTCAAAAATCTTTCTGAATTATCTCAGCTCGCAATCCCACGACCTTTAACGCAGAATAAAACGTTACTTCATGTCTCTTTGCATGGCTTTTGTGATGCCAGCCAAGTAGCTTATGGTTGTTGTATATATTTAGTAGCTTCTTATACTGATCACACTATTTCTTCTTCTCTTGTCGCTTCTAAGTCTAGAGTTAGCCCTTTGAAAGCTAAATTAACTATTCCTAAACTAGAGCTTAGTTCTATGGTTCTTTTGTCCAATTTAGTTGTCCGAATAAAACATATTTTCTCTTCTTGTTATTCCTTTGAATCTATAAACCTATGGTCGGATTCCCTGGTTTCTCTATCTTGGGTAAAACACGAGGCGAGTAAATTTACTCCTTTTGTGGCTCGGCGCGTCCTCACTATTCAACAGAATAGTGCAGGTTCAACTTGGAGACACATTAGATCGCATCTGAATCCAGCGGACATTCTTTCACGAGGAATTTTTTCCAAGAATGCTCAGCACTTCTGGCTACATGGCCCTGAATTTTTATGTGAAACTGAAGAGTATAATTCATTAGATACCTTTTCTATAGTTGATGTATTGTCCGAAGTTAAAAAAGTAAATCTAGCTGCTCTTAAAACTCCGATGAATCCCTTGAAGCAATGGTTCCCATAGTTTCCTCAATTTCATAAACTGCGTAGAGTCCTTGCTTATCTATTTCGGTTTGTTAACAATTGTCGCAGTGTCAGTGAAAAATTGACTGGACCCCTATCAGTAGAGGAACTTCAAATCTCCTTGGAATTTATTATTCTTCAAATGCAAAAAAAACATTTCTCTAGAGAAATAGAACTTCTATCTCTAAACAAGCCGCTTATAGACAAATCACTCTTACCGCTCAATCTTTTCTTAGACAATAATAGAATTATACGTGTAGGTGGCAGACTTCAGAATGGAGAACTTAACTTTGATAAGAAATTTCCAATGTTACTTCCTTCTAATGATATCATAGTTACTAGACTTATAGAAAGTGAACACCGTAGACTTGGACATAGTGGTCCACAAAATGTTTTAGCTAATATACGTCAAATTTATTGGCCTCTTGGTGGGGTACGTGCCATCAAGAAAATTCTCTCCAAATGCTTAACTTGCTATAGATTTCATGCTCAATTCTCTTCACAGATTATGGCCCCATTATCAGCTGATCGTATTCAACCATCTCGTGCTTTTCTCAAAGTTGGTGTTGACTTTGCTGGACCTATCTCATTGCGCTCCTCAAGACTTCGTAAGGCCCCTTTGTTCAAGGTCTATATAGCTATTTTTGTGTGTATGGTGACTTAAGCCATACACATTGAATTGGTCACTAGCTTAACTACTGATGGTTTTATAGCTTGTTTGAAAAGATTTATTGGTCGTAGAGGTAACCCTAAGGTTATTTATAGTGACAGGGGCACGAATTTTATTGGTGCCCGAAACCAATTAAGAGATCTCGCAGATTTTCTCAGATCTAATGACACTCTGGAAAAAATTTCTAGCTTTGTTACTGCAACAGAAATTTCTTGGAAATTCATCCCTTAACGCTCACCCCATTGGGAAGGTCTATGGGAGGCCGCTGTTAAGAGCGCCAAATCCCACTTAGTTAGATTATTAGGCACGTCTACTTTCACCTTCGAAGAGACTGCCACCATTCTCATTCAAATTGAAGCCATTTTGAATAGTCGCCCGTTGTATGCTCTATCCAACGATCCTAATGATTTGTTACCTCTGACCCCGGGTCATTTTTTAATAGGTTGTCCCTTGACGGCCTTTCCCGAAAAAGATATAAGTGAGACCCCTCCTAATAGATTGACTTTTTGGACTCAATGTACCCAGATCCAACAGGGATTCTGGAAGCGCTGGTCCATTGATTATTTGCACCTATTGCAACATCGTCCCAAGTGGCAGAAGGTTGAAAAAGACCTATCTGTGGGAGGTTTAGTTCTGGTCCTTGTGATATACTTTGTTTAAAATGTTCAAAGTATATCTTCAGGTTCTG
>CAJUYG010008028.1:0-10244 GCA_910591675.1 Galerucella calmariensis | reverse complement strand
GTAGGATACACACATTACATGGCGATCCTGCAAACAATTGGAATTCTGTGAAAATGGGTGGTAAGTCAACGAAGCAAGAGGTCCAGGAAAATGGTGTGGTCAACAGCAATTTCATAGTCCAGGAAGAGAAAATGGAAGCAGATCTGGAGGTGAAGACTCTCATGTAAGTTACATTTTAATAAGACAATGGTACCATTCATTCACAGCGGTCAAAATAGAACACGGATAGTGCAAATTCAGCAAGTCTCGAGGATAATCAAAGTTTATAAATAGGATAAGAGAACAATTAATATTCATTCTGGCATAAATCATAGTAGTAACATATATCTTTTCTAATATAATTTGTTTTTAAAAAAACAAGTTTCGAATATTGAAATATAATTGGCGCAGTCAGTAGGATCGCGAAAGAGTCCTAGTAGTGGAAACTCGTCGTTTTTAAACGTTTATTCGCGATTTGAACTTTAATATACGGTGCAACTCGAAACTTAGTGAAAACCCAAGAAAAGAACTTTCCTGACGGACAGCAATTGTAGCTCAGCCTTCAGAGAAACAGAAACATTCCTGGACGACAGCAGTTGAGGCTCCTCATCCAGAATCTAATACAGTATCTACAGTCTACTGGACATGAAGTTGATCATCGCCCTTTTTCTGTAAGTACTTACTTATGTCAGAATCCTTTGCTCATAATCCTTCAAGTGATATATCCGCAGAGTTTTTAGCAACCTTAATCCTAATTTAAATTTAACTGATAATATTTCCAATTATACTATAATAAATAAAGAAAACGATAATACAATGGCAGTCCCACAATTTGATGTTAAGACGCTTTGTATTTTACCTCCTTTTGATGGAAAACCTAGTGAATTATATGATTTCATTAAAGTAACTACAACTTTATTAAATCAATTTTACGATAGAACAGCCGGTAATGAAAATTGCATTCAAAATATGTTATTATTACACGGTATAGTTTCAAAAATTATTGGCAAAGCCAAAGAAGTTATTTCAATTTATGGTTATAATGATTGGGATGATTTAAAAACAATTTTAATACAAAACTTTGGTGATCAAAGAGATGAAAACTCATTGACACGAGATTTAGTTAATTTAAGGCAAAATTTTAATGAACATCCGCAACAATTTTATCAGAGATGTCTAGAAATTTTGAATATAATATGTAATTATATAGATCTTCATAATCATAATCCTAATATAATATTGAATAAAAAACAATTTTTTCAACAACAGGCTTTAACTACTTTTCTCGCAGGTCTAAAAGAACCCTTAGGTTCTACAATTAGAGCTATGAGACCCCCTACTTTAGCAATCGCTTTACAATATATACAAGAAGAAAATAATATCCGTTATTTACAAAAAGGTAATAATTCACATAATTCACCCCCACATCAACCTTCGTCTAATAAAAGACATCAATTTCCTATGAGACATCAACCTCAGTTTTTTCAACCTTCTACATCTTATCAAAATTATTCCAGACCACAGCAATGGCAAACTAACCAACAGAGACCATTTCCCCAAGGTCCAATTAATGTAAATCCTAGACAACTACCCCCACAACGATATTTTACAAATCAACAAGTTTTTGGTAAGCCCCAAAAATCTCAAAATGTTTGGACGAATAAAAATTCACCTCAACAAAGACCCACACAAAATCATAAGCCTACTCCTATGAGTATTTCAAGTACTCTTCCTATTCCACGCCATCCTCCTACAAATTTTAACAGACAGATACCTCAGAGACAATCTCCTCAAAGAGCTTGGACTTCTGAAGAACTCTTTAATTTTGACCAAGACTATTACAATGCCAATACTGACATAAATGAACATTATGAAAGTGAAGATATTGTTTATAGTACGGACGATTATAATGAAAATTTTCGGTTGGATCCGCAACCAATAACAAACAAGTAACAGAAATTAATGCCCTCTGTGACAAAACAGAACTACCTTACATTGTTATACAAAACCCCCCATTAAAACTCCTCATTGACACTGGTTCAACAAAATCATTCTTAAATCCTGATATTTGCTTTAAACATTATGAAAATAATATTAAGCACGAACCATTTATAGTAAGTTCAGTTTTTCAAACTCATTCTCAGGAATATTCTAGTCAAATTCCATGTTTTAAAGAATTTAAAAATAATAAAAATTTGCAATTTGGACTTTTCAAATTCCATAAGATTTTTGACGGTCTTATCGGTTTAGATAATCTTAAACTTTTAAAAGCACATATAGATTTTTCTAATTCAAAATTAATTACTGAAAATTCTATTTTACCTATCAAATATTACCAACCAGATAAAACTCAATTTTATTTTATTCAATTAGACCCTCATTCAATAAATCCAATTCGTGTTCCCGTTAAAGAAAATAAAGGTACAATATTTTTACCTAATCAAAAAATTAATAATGCATATTTAAGAGAAACCCTCACCGAAGCACATAATGGTATGGCTTGGGTTGAATTAATTAATGACAGTAACGAAACAATTTCAATGACTTTAACTAATCCTTTAAAAAGCAACCCCATAAAACTAGAAGAATATGACTACGACATTGTATACGAAAAAGGAAAATCTAACACAAACGCTGACGCCCTTTCAAGAGTGGAAATTCATACGAAAGAAATATTCGACTTGGAAAAATATGTTGAAGAAGTGAACAGAAGATTAGAAAACCCAGACGATGAAAACGCATCTCTATATAATAATCCACCCGAAGAAAGATTATCAGATTTCGATGATATAAATGTACCAGAAATACCTGTGTCTCTTGAAGATCTACTAGAATTGGCAAACCCAATTCAACCAACTCAAGAAACGAATCAAGAAACTAACGAAGAAATCAATCGAGAAGAAAACCAAGAAATCAACCAAGAAGAGAATCAGCAACAAAACGATCAAAGAGAAATCTCCGATGACGAAACAATACATAGCAGCCAAGAAAATCCTATTCTAGAAATTCCCATATCCACAAAACCCTTGAACTATTATAAAAATCAAGTAATATTAGATTTTGTTTATTATCAACCAAGTAAACCTGTAACTAAAGAAATTTTTCCTGGTAGAAAGAGAATTCACGCTCAAATAGGATTAGACGATGTAGAAAACAATACTATAACATTTTTCAAAGAATTTATAGACCCTAAATTAAAATATGCTATACAATTTTCACCCGATATGTATTACGAATCCACTTGTGCCTTATTGCAACGCACTTTCAAAAATAAAGCTTATAATCTTGTCAAATGTTCCACCATTCTTACAGACGTTACAGACAATAATGACAGAAGTGACATTTTAAAAAATTACCACGAAGGAAAAACAAATCATCGAGGTATTAATGAAACAGAACAACAAATTCGGAAAAGATATTTTTGGCCAAATCTAAAAAACGATATTGAAGAATATATAGACTCATGTGAAAATTGCCAAATTAATAAATATGACAGACACACCGCTAAACCCAAATTTATGTTAACGCCAACACCAACAAAACCTCTTGAAATTCTACATATTGACACATTTCAAGCGAACGGACAAAAATTTCTAACTTTAATTGACGCTTTTTCCAAATATGGACAAGCATACCCCATAGACGGAGCTACAGCAATAAATGTAGTTAAGACACTTCTTTTATTCATAACTCACCACGGTATACCACATATGATAGTATCTGACAGTGGTACAGAATTTAAAAATGGACTTGTAAAAGAATTCGTAGATACACATAAAATACTTATTCATTATGCAACCCCAGATAACCCCAGTTCAAATGGTATGATTGAACGATTCCATTCCACACTAATTGAACATTTAAGAACCTTAAGACAAAAATATAAAAATTCCTTTGATATTCGAGAACATATGCCTTATGCTATTTTAGCTTACAATAGTTCGATTCACAGTACAACTAAACAAAAACCTATCGAAATCCTAAACGGACATTTAGACACTCAAGATCCTTTTGACATAGACATTAATAGAACCTTAATAAATAATTATACGGAACAACACCGTGAAAAAACGAAATTAATGTATGACCAACTTAATCACAAAATTACTCAAAGAAAAGAAAAAGTAATTCAAGTCAGAAACGAAAACAGAGATCCCCCAATTAATTACGAACCCAGTACTAAAATATTTACCAAAACTACTGAGAAAAGAAACAAATTACTTCCCCGATTTGCCCCAAAAACAGTCAAATCTAACAATAAAGTCACAATTACAACAGTACATAAAAAGAATGTCAAACATAAAAAGAAAACGAATTCTAACAAACAAAATTCCTTACAGGTTATCAACGACAACATGTCAGAAAATAAAAATCCAGAACCTGGCGGACAACCCCGGTATACTACCCCTGAACCTGGGCCCAGCAAAGGTCCAAATTAGTCAACATGACTTTATTCATTATTATAACTTAACCCCTATAGCATTAGAATTAGATACTTTAGAATATTACTATAAAAATATAACTAATACTATTTTTAAGTCACAAAATACTACTTTACATTGGAATAGCCTAGAAAATCTAGATAATGGAATTAATTATCAATTACAATTAGCACAACGAAAATTTCAAACCCTTTATCCTTCACATAGAATTAAACGAGGTTTGATTAACGGTCTCGGAAGCATAATAAAAGCAATTTCTGGAAACCTTGATCAAGCAGACGCTGAAAGGTATGATAAAGCCATAGAGTCTCTCCAAAATAATCAGAAAAATATCATTTCAAAAGGAAATCAACAAATTTCTTTAACCACACGTTTAATTGATAATTATAATAAAACTATAACTTCATTAACCAATAATCAAAAATCAATAGCTAAAGAAGTAGAAAAATTAAGTACGGTCCTGGACAAATTAGTATTTGAATTTGATAAGTTTATCTACATTCAAAATACCTTGAATCAACTAAATCTTTCTTTGCAATTAATTATTCAACTGTTAACTGATTTAGAAAACGCTATCACTTTTGCTCGAATCAGTACCTTACATAATAGTATTATTAAGGTAGATGAAATTAAAACAATTGTTGAGAAAATACTTCAACATTATAACCCTAAACAAATATTATACGTTGACAATGAACATTTACTAAAATATTATGACGTCATCTCAATTGACGCTTATTTTTCAAATTTTATGGTTGTATTTGTTCTGCATTTCCCAATTCTTCATCCTGAATCCTTTAATCATTACCACCTATATTCCATACCTACAAAAAATCTAACTACAATTATACCCCCTCTACCTTATCTGACAATAAGTAAGGAACTTTTCCAATATTCTAATAAAGCTTGCAAGAAGTTAGACATTACTTATCTGTGTCAAAAAGTTTCTCTACAACTTCATAGCAAATATCCAGACTGTATTAGCCAAATCCTTCAAGTCTCAGAAGAAGAAGCCCTTTGCCTCTATGTTCCAGTTTCAATCCATAATGTATTAATAGAAGCAATGACAACCTCTCATTACATTGGCATATTTCCGTCATCAACGAAAATTTCAACCCAGTGCTCTACAAGCAACATTCAAGTTCTACAAGGAGTTTATCTAATCGAAGTACCGCTAGGATGTGAATTCAGCACTCCCGATGAAAACTACTTCAATTCCAAAGAAATAACAGTAGAAGAACCACTTACTCTTCCAAAGATTCAAACAATTGCTCATTACCCCTCTACAAAAACCAAAACTATCAAGTTAGAAAAAATCCATCTAGACGAACTACAACGTATTCATCAAGAACAACAGCTTCTACAACCCTTTTCCTATGAAGACAGCTCTTCTTACATCACTTACTTTTGGACTCCCCCTGTATTTATTATTATAATAATTTGTATATGTATAATAATCTATAGATATCGCAGATACTTTAAAAGAAGCATAAATCAAAACAAGAAAGAAGAACAAGAAGTTCCATCAACAAGCAACCAAAATTCATCAGTTTTATTTGTCCCTTATAAAACTTCCTCAGGGGATGGACAAGTTACATTTTAATAAGACAATGGTACCATTCATTCACAGCGGTCAAAATAGAACACGGATAGTGCAAATTCAGCAAGTCTCGAGGATAATCAAAGTTTATAAATAGGATAAGAGAACAATTAATATTCATTCTGGCATAAATCATAGTAGTAACATATATCTTTTCTTTTTACACTTAGTATTTAAGTTTCATTGTATAAATATATTTAATATAATTTGTTTTTAAAAAAACAAGTTTCGAATATTAAAATATAATTTGTATATCATTGTGGTTGTTTTAGTGCTACAATTCGCATGGTCCATATATAAGAACTATAGAAGACAACTGAAGAGGAACATAAGAAGAAACCTACAGCAAAGCACACTGAACCTTTAGGATGGTGAGAATTTTTTTTGTAAACTTTAAGGATATATTCTGTTTTGTTGTTGTTGCGTTAGTATTTGATTTTTTTTTTTTTTAAATTTTCCTATTGTTGAGAATGAATCATTTAATTTTAAATGTCCTCGAGTGATGGAAATGCAATAACGTGGGAAGAATTTGAGATTAGATTGAATTTAATTCTAGAAGATATACGTAAGAATAGTAAGCGAGTGTTAAAAAAGGAGGTTCCTAAAAGTTCAGAAAGTCACATAGATATAATAAATAAGTTGTGTGATTCATTTAATAATTTCTCTAAGTTAATAAATAAGAATTGGTATAAATTAGACGAAGATCAGCAGAATACATGCATTTTATATTTTGACAAAATCAGAGATAAGGTAGAGAAAGCATTTCAAGTGTTAGATTGTCGGTATAAAGTTCCGTCTCAATTAATTACGCGTAATAATTTAATTAGTAAAGAGGTATTAGAAGCAACAAGCAAAGATAAAATGGCATTAAGTATGAATGATTTTTTCAATTTAGCTGGTAAGATATTACCAAACGAGTTTAATGGAGATACAAGCAAACTACAGTCTTTTGTAGATGCGGTTAGCTTACTTCAAGTATACGCAGCAGAGCATGAGAGAAATGCTGTGTTATTGGTGAAAACAAGACTGACTGGAAAAGCCAGGGTTTTGATTACTACCGAGAATTCTCTGAGAGAAATAGTCGATACACTTAAGAAAGGACTCAGAGGAGACAGCACTAGTTTGATAAGTGCTAAACTAAGTAAACTAAGGCAAAATAATAAAGATCTCGTCGGATATGCTTCCGAAATGGAGAAGCTGACGGAAAGTTTACAAGCCGCGTATTTGGCAGAAGGAATGCCAGTACACTTAGCAACAAAGTATACTACAGAAGCAGCAGTAAAATCTTTGTTAGACAACGCAGCTTCAGAACGGATAAAAACCGTTATAGCAGCTGGAAATTTTACGACACCACAAGAGGTGATGACCAAACTGGTTTCCATCAATGTGGGAAACAATCAGTCAACAGAGAGTGTTCTGCATTATAAGGCAGATAGGAATAAGTTTTGGTCGGGAAATAGGTATTTTCCTCAGCGAAGAAATTCTTATGCTAATCATAATGGAGAAAATAACTTTCATAGGAAAGGTAACTATGACAATAATAGGAGATTTCAGGAGAATCAAGGAGAAAGGAGATACAAGGGATATAAAGGTAGTTCAAACGAGTATAGAGAAAGACCTACCAATAGGTTCAACAATAATTATAGGAATGTAAGAATGTGTGAAAGTGAAGAAAGTAGAGAGGAAGACGAACAAAAAGAATTGGGGTTTTGAAAAAGAAAGGTGAAAAATCCAAAATTTTAAACAACTTGCTTAACAATAATCGTTATATTTATAACTTTGATTTAACTCTTTCAAACTTTGTGCAAATTAAAACTGACATATCGGATAATATAGATACTTTTATATTAGATACAGGTGCAGATATATCGTTATTAAAAATTTCAGATAATTTTCCACATCACTTAATAAAAACAACACAAATCTTAAACATTGAAGGAATAACTCAGGGAGAAATTAAAACTTTGGGTACAATAGAAACTTTTCTTTTTATTAAGGGTGTAGCATTTAGACATTGTTTTCATGTAGTGAAAGAGGAATTTCCTATACCTACGAATGGAATTCTAGGTAGGGATTTCATAAGAAATTATAATTGTATTTTAGATTATTCAGAATTAAAATTATACATAGATTGCAAATCCAGGAATAGAGTAACATTAGAAATTTTTGATAATCCTGAATATGATACTATAGCAATACCGCCTAGATGTGAAGTCTATCGGTTGGTAGAAAGTTTCAAAAATTTAAGACAGGATAAAGTTGTCGAGCAACAAGAATTATTACCAGGAATATTTATAGCAAGATCTATTATATCAAAAACTAATCCTTATGTCAGAATTTTAAATACGAATTATGAAAGCAAGTCGATAAATACAAATAACATTAAAATATTGGATTTAAATTTATTTCATGTATATGCTGTGACGAATGAAAGTAAGAATAGGATGAAAGAATTAAGAAAAACACTGAATTTAGAGGTACCAGAATACGTTAGGGATAAGCTAATAAATCTTTGTGAGAATTTTTCAGATATTTTTGCTTTAAAAAATGACATTTTAACGCATAATAATTTTTATGAGCAAAAGCTATTGGTAAAGGATGATACTCCAGTATATATTAAAAATTATCGCACGCCACATTCTCAATCTTCAGAACTTAACGATCAGGTCCAAAAGTTATTAGATCAAGGTATAATTGAATCTTCAATCTCAGATTATAACAGTCCAGTTTTACTTGTTCCCAAGAAGGCAATCAATGGAGAAAAATCTTGGAGACTTTGCATAGATTTCAGGCAAGTAAATAAGAAAATAGTCACAGATAAATTTCCATTACCTAGAATAGATTCGATCTTAGATCAGCTAGGGAGGTCGAAATGGTTTTCAGTCATAGATCTTATGTCAGGTTTTCATCAAATTCCCTTAGAACCGTCTTCAAGGAAATATACATCTTTTAGCACAGAAAAAGGTTCCTTTCAGTATACAAGATTACCATTTGGTTTAAATATAAGTCCAAATAGTTTTTCAAGGATGATGTCTATAGCATTTTCAGGATTAACTCCAGAAAAAGCATTTCTTTATATGGATGATATAGTTGTAATAGGGATGTCAGAAAATCATCATTTAAGTAATCTCGAAAGGGTGTTTAGCACATGTCGGAAATTCAACCTTAAATTAAATCCACAAAAAATGTCAATTCTTCAGACGAGAAGTAACATATTTAGGACACAATTTGTCTAGTGAAGGGGTTCTACCCGACAAGGCAAAATATTCAGTCATTGAGCAGTATCCAGTTCCCAAAAATTCAGAAGAATCTAAAAGGTTCGTAGCATTCTGTAACTATTACAGACGTTTCATTCCCAATTTCGCTGAAATATGCATACCTCTCAATAAATTATCTAGGAAAAATGTAAAATTCGAGTGGTCAGAAGACTGCGAAAAATCATTCCAAATACTAAAATCGGCATTAATTCAGCCGCCTATTCTGAAATATCCAGATTTCAATAAAAAATTTATATTGACAACAGATGCTTCAAATATTGCGTGTTCTGCAATACTTAGCCAGGAATACGAAGGTATAGATCTACCTATAGCTTATGCATCGCGAAGTTTTAAGAAAAGCGAATTAAATAAACCTATAATCATGAAAGAATTGTTAGCTATCCATTGGGGAATTAATCATTTTAAGTGTTATTTATATGGCTCTCCACATTTTATTGTGAAAACGGATCATAAGCCGTTAACACATCTTTTTTCGATGACAGAACCAACTTCGAAACTTACAAGGATTAGACTAGACCTAGAAGAATACAACTTCGAAATACAATATTTGAAAGGAAATTCAAATTATGCGGACAGCATTTCAAGGATATCCGTGAATGAATTAAAAGACTTGTACATTGACAATGCTCACGTTTTAGCAATAACGAGGTCGAAAACTCGTCAGAATAAAGCTCAGCCTACAAGAGAAGATAAAATAGTTTCCACAGAAATAAAGAAAGATATTCGCAAGCCAGCAGTATATAAAGTACTGAATAATTTAGAGGCGCATAAATTACCAATTCTGCAATTTGAAAATAACCGTGTTTCGTTAAGGATGAACATACGGATCAAAAACAGGATGAAATTTAGCCAAGCCTTATTTAATACCGATATAATTAACTTTGATTTAGGTCAAACGTCAGCTTGATAAGCTAGCGGTAAAAAATGGAATAAAAAGGATGAAAA
>CAJUYG010008027.1:0-10244 GCA_910591675.1 Galerucella calmariensis | reverse complement strand
GTTTTATAGTAATTATAGCAGGGTTGTCTTTTTATCCCATTGAAATCGTCCCAATTAGAAGGAGAAATATCTTTATTTTCAAAGTTGTACCTAAACTAAATATAATAAATAATACCTATACTGATTGTATTGTAGTTTTTAGATTTCCTGTTCGTCCTTTTGGTTGATGTGTGTGTTTGTTTGTTGTTCGGTGTGGTCGGTAGCGGTCGACCGGACGTTTTGCCGGTGACAGATCGCCCGGTACGCAGAGCCTGTCACATATCGGACCTTAATTGATCGATAGGTCGCTTGGGGGCTACCCGATACCCTTCGAGTGGCTAGAAACTTTCCAATGACGGATGAAAATTTATATTTTATGAATTATATAGTAGTTTATTGGTATTTTTTTTTGTATACGATTAGTGTCAAATTGGGGATAAATTATAGTAGATATGTGTGTGCTTTAATATTTATAACTGAACTGAACTGAACGAATTAATGATATAGTATCAATATCTTGTGGAAAAATACTTTGACCGCCTTTTAAAATATATTTGTCAAGTACGAACGAGCTGTAAGTCCTAAATTCAAATTTAAGCGGTGAAGTGTATCTGGAGATGTTAAAAAATGCAATTGAGCCGTTAATTCTTGAAATTCTGGAAGATAATCCAGATGAATTCGGCCATCTGGAAATAGCATTTCAACAAGATGGTGCTCCTGCACATTATTATGGTGCAGTAAGACGTTACCTGGATGAAGAATATTGAGGTAGATGGATCGGCCGGCGAGGTCCTATAGAATGGCCACCTCGGTCACCAGATCTGACACTATTAGATTTTTTTCTATGGGGGTACTTGAAATCCAAGGTTTATACTACGACACCAGATAGCATTGGCGTTTTGAAAGAAAGAATTATTGAAGAATGCAATGCAATTTCAGCTGACACATTCGAACGAGTACGACAAGAGTTTACTAATAGGATGTATTACTGTCAGGAATTAGACGGAGCACATTTCGAACACTTGCTATATATAAGAATCCATTGTTGATATTTATTTAATTTATCCGTCAAAATTAGTTTAAGCCCAAACTCATTTACTGGACTATAAAACATTTTTTTTTAGAAAAAAATACGTAGCGTCAGAAAATAAAAAAAATTTCCGCAAACTAAAAATAGCAATGTTGATATTTAATTAGGCAAATTGGAATATCAGCAAAAAGGGCGTGAAATTCATAATATATATAATCGGAGCAGTCACGAAAGACTCATTTGTTCAAATTTACGATAAGTATGTATAACGCTAGATTTAAATAGGTTTTTGTACAGATTATAATACGTTAATTAAGAGATTTTTTTATTACAGTTATAAATTTGTTCGTTGAGAAACATTTTTTCCACGAAATCACACTAAATTTGAAAGCTGATTCTTTAAGCTATCTTTATACGCGACGTTCGCACAATGGGTTTAAATACCGTCTTTGAAATTCGTTATTGCGTCAATTAACTTTTACATTGTCGACGATTTTTGAGCAATTGTCACTGTGAAATGGTTTTTCAATTTTCCGATAATCACCCATGGATTTATTTTTTGGGCCTACACGTTTGTGGAAAATACTAATAATGTTGTTCTTAAGTAACAATTGTAAAGATCAGCAATTAAATAAAAATCATATACAGGGTGGAATGTTTTATACGAATCAATAAATTAATGCTTCCAAAGCCGGTCCTGGAACTAAATTCGGATGCTTTATAGTATCAAAATCAAACTTTACAGCCAATTTCACAAATCACCCTGTGCATTAATAAAGAAAAGAAGTTAACACTTTTGAGTAGCTTCCCTGGGGGAAAATTCAATTCTGAATTGAATGGCGTAGACTAGAACCTTGCAAACCTTAAAGTTCCCGAGATATTAGCCAATATGTGAAGAAATGTCAAAAAGTCAGACTCCAGGTTTTCATGAAACTGACCATAAAATGAGACGGGTTTTGAAAAACTTGAATTTTATTTCATTTTATGGGGTTTCAGAAGAAGCAAAACTTTTTATCAAGAATAACATTTACATTTTTCACTAAATTGATATTTAAACAAATTTCACCGTGGACAAGCTGTATAGTAGAGGTATGTAAGTTCCTCATGACACCCTGTATAACTTGAGATGGTTTTATAATAAAATCTGATGGGGTTAATTTCGGTTCAAAATCAAGTTTTTGGTTACATATAACAAAATTATAGGGTACAAGCATAAATTTTGCTATTGGTGGGAATTGACGCTTTATCAGGTCTCCTAACACCTTGCATGCCTATTTTTTCAAAAAAATATAAACTTTACTTTTAAAACATAAAATTTGAAAGTCCGCCAAAACGCGCTTTACGTCATAAAGATGGCTGCCCCATGGAGTGACGTCATTTGTTTACGTTCTTATTCGTGTATCACGCTCTGAGTTCTTGTGACCTAATTTGTTTCTGAAAGCTTTAAAAATGGATAAAGTCGAAAAAAGAACTTTGTATTCCAAGTATTGTATTGTTCCGATGTGTAAATCAACGTCTATTAAAACTCCAGACAAAATATTTGTTACTTTACCTGGTGGCGCAAGCAAAAATACACTTAAGAGAAGGGCATTACTTTTGTTTGTGAAGACCATTTTAATGTAGGTACTTACTTCTATGCTGGTAATTTTTATTCTTAAATAGTTTGAGGTTATGTACCTATATGTCTAGGAATCAACCATAAAAACATCATTTTCTTACGACCACACATCGAAATATGGTTGGTATATATTATATAAATAAAACATAGTTTAAATCGTACTTACGATAATGCTTTAACTCCTCTAATTTCCTCTGCATTAAAGCAGCATAAATGAGTCTACTTTGGGCAAGTTATCAGTTTGTGCTTTTACAAAACCTTCGCTAGCCATATCTTTACTCACAAAATATGAAAGAATCGTCACTGAACACTGAACTAGTGAATAAAATATATTGTTCCAAAAGTTTTAAGATATCCTCGGAAATATCGAATATTTATGTCTACTTTCCACTTAACGTTGACTTTTAGAAATAAAAAAAGCACACACAAACACGTAAGTAATGGTCTCAAACAAACATATAAATAATATTTTTACGTCGATGAAGCAATTAATAGTTGATTAAAATACAATATAAACACACAACTACACATAACCTAATGAAATACCGGCCATATTGACATAAGTAAACACAAGAGATATGACATCACACGTATCATCGGTAGCGTTCTGAAATCCTCGGGTTGTGGTAGGAAAGTGCATTGAAATTCGAATTTTATTTTAAAATTTGGGAGTAATTTCCAATGGAAACTGTAATTTTTGATATCATATTTACTATTATACATTAATATCCAAGCAAAATATGAAATATGCGTGTACTCTATTGATACTTCTTGAGACAATAAATAGTATTTTGTTACAAAATGACTTACCTTAATGCCTATGTGGATGGGGAAATCTGCAGCTGCGGCTAATGAAGGAAGTGACTGTATTCCTGGAACTATTGGAAGGGAACAGGACATCATATTGTCGACCTGGAACAAAGAAAAAAGATATGAATTTACAGTTTATTGAAAATAAAATGTTTAAAATTTTCTATTCCTATTTTCGTTAAAAAATAACAAGAAAAATTGTTGGGAAAAACTCAAAATACACTGGTATATGTAAAATTATACCCTGAATCGACTGGTAAAGACTAGAACGTTCTATCTATCATATTAGTCGAGTTATCAGAAGTTTTAAAAAGTGGATTTTCGAAAATTTCATAACTCCATTTGGAGGAAAAAAAATGATTTTATACAAAAACAGACTGTGCCAGTCAATTCCTCGTCCCAAAAAACCCCGTAAGCAAATTTTGAGCAATTTTATCAAGTCGAAAACATTTTTTTTTGTCGAAAATTTTGAAGCAAGGAAATATTTAATGTAAGCTACTTTCTGCAACTTCCTCATTGCTTGGAATAATGGACTCAAAATACACTGGGATACGTAAAGTTATTTTGAAAAGTGGTTTGTTGTTGAAAATTTCGAAGGAGTTATAGGAAAAGTTTGCAGTTTTAAATTTTCATTGTTTATGTCCTTAAAAAATTCCCAAACAAATGTGAGATTTTCTCCTCGACCACTCAATTTCTCTTCTAGGTATAAGTATAAAAATCAATTAGTTGCAATAACGGATTTTTCTTGCGTCATAATGAAACCTCCAACGCAAACTAAGAAAAAGGAAAATAAAATTGAAGTAGGAACTGTAAGTACTAATTAGTAAAAAAACAAAAAAAATATTTCAACAGCCACCGACATTTGTCCGTCTACCTAAGTTCTAATTACTTGATAAATAAGAGAGCCAGCGCCGAATTCAGTTTTTTGACTCCGAGAGAAAAAGATGAAAAGATTTTCTCAATAAATGAAGTTTTCCAAACGATGAATGGCATTTTTTTCAAATCCGATTTCCTCGGGGAGCATTTTAATTAAAGCCGCTGACTGTTTGAAGTTCAAAATGAGCCGTTATTAATATATAGGTAGAATTACAAGGACTTTTTTAAGGATTCAATATTTGATTTTCATTTTTTTTTTTTCGAAGAAAAATATCTCATAACAGTCCTTGGTCCTTTGTTCTGTAATTGCGGTCAGAGGTCCTTGATGTTTTTCAAATTAAAATAAAAAACGAATTCCTGTATATATTCCTATATACAGTGCTATTCAAAAGTCCCCTTCCCCCCTCGTATCTTTTGAACGGCTACACTTACATTAATAAAATTTGAAGGGTGAAAATAAAGAGTTGTAAACTTCTCTACGAATGGTAACAGGTGACGTAATAGTGATAGATCACGTCACAGTGCCACTCTGGCCAATAATTTTAAATAGAACCTTATGGCAAGGGGAATTTTTTGAATAGCACTGTATATTTATATTGACTGGACAGATAACATAGGGTTCACCAGCCAGCCAATTGAGCAGATTTACTTGCGATTTACTCGCGAAACTACCAAAAAATAAAAATCAAATGAACTCTCAAAGATGTTACTACAGAAGAAGAAGCTTAGTGCCGCTTGTATTAACCATTGGAGGTCCAAAATATAACCGCGAATCATGTTATCCTTTGCAGAGTCAAAAAGGAAACTAAAAGAAGTATCCACTTGTCAAATGCAAATAGCTCGAGTCGATACAACAAGGCAGCGGTAGTAAAACTATTTTCAAAAAACCGGCTTCCGAATGATTTAGAAAAAAAAAACTTGTTCTTTGCATCTAACAATACTGTCACGTAGAATACTTTGAAAGCACCATTTTAAAGGTAAAAATTTGTTGCTAACCTTTATACATTGTTTGTACGATTTTGTCATCTGTCAAATTTCAATTTCACGAAAAATAAAGATTATAAAATCAAAAAAGGAACTAAATTTCCTATTAAACTCTATAGTGAAGGACCCCAGATTCAATTTTTCCCTAATAATATACCATTTTGTCTTTCAAAGCCCCAGGGGTGTGTATACCCATTATTTTTTAGATGATTTCGTCGCCTTATCTTTATATTGTAATAAGCAGAGGCGTATCAAAAAAAATTTCGATTATTACAGAAATAAATTTGCATTGTTTTTCAATCTATTTTTAATAATAGTTAATTTTTAATAATAAACCTTCGATATAATAAATTCGTACTACGTCTTTGGAGGCTTTTCTCACCTAATTGTTACTCGTTCTGCCCTGAAAAGGGTCTTGCAAAAGTATCGATACCGCGTGTATATGAATATTCAGGCCCTTTTCCTACCAAATACCGGTTTAATAAGATTTAGTAAATATTTATGAAATAAAATTATCGAGTTATTAAATTTGATAACAAGTAGATGGAAATTTTTGTTGTTGATAAATAATGAAGGTCTTAAAAGATACAGGATGGAATATCTACGTTATCTTACTAGATTTAAAAAAAAAATGCAAAATAACTTAAATTAAGGTATTTTTCAATGGGACACTCTGTATATTTTGGTTTTTTTTTGGGTTGGAAACTAATAAACACAAGTTCAATTAAAAAATAATCTAAGAAATATAGTTATATTTAAATTTTGAGTATATCATTTATCCTAACTTCTAATATCATACTTTTTAACCTGAACCCTCCTAAAAATAAATAGCCTACTGCACTGAGCTCTACATCGGTTGATACATGAAAAGTTTGCACTTTTTTCATATCTAGTAAGTTAAAGAATATAATTCAGATTTAGTATATGCACAAAAATTTGAGGTTGGGAGTTTTTTATATGAGAAATCATAATTTTGTATCTATTTCGAAGTATTTTGTAGAGGGCGCCACATAGACCATGTATGCGGCATAAATGTGCGCGAAACTTTTTTGCCTTTTACATTAGCACTACTTTTGTAAAAAATAATTAAAGCCACATCATTAAAACAAATAAAAGGTATAAGCATTCCCTATACCCAAAGTTTATAGAAACAGAGTTATTTTGTAATATTTATTGAAAACTATAATTATTGACCTATTATGTGAAAGCAATAAACGTTGCATGTAACAAAAAATCTTAATTAATAATAAATTTTAATGAATAATTCATGCTAAAGAAAACTAGCTACGGTATAATATTCGGTATAATATACAGGGGTTCCCATTTAAAAAATCATATGTTTGGTTTGTAACGAAGTTATGCAGCACTCTGTATAGTTCGGTATAATTTCAAAATATGGACCTTCAACACATCTTCTATTTTTGTTGATAACATTTTGGTTGGTTTGTATAAAAACAATACAATGATTCATGACTTCTTAACTATTTTTTCTTCTTCACATTTGTCCAACGAAAATATTTGAAAATATCACATAATAATATATCAAACAATATAATTGATACTTACATAATTATGGAAAATGTCTTTCATGCTTTCCGAAATAATAAATTCAGCGCGTGAAAACAAACCGAAAACTGTCTTTTTTCCACGCCACGTTTATAAGAACCGTTTTAAAAAAACAATGTCCACGCACGCAACAATCGATCCTATACACATATTATAAAGAACTGAACCGACTAAAGTGAAGAAACGAAATTATATTAAAATTTTATAACATCATGCGTCCAATAACCTTGAAAAGGCCGCTCAGTTTAAGGTGCACAGCACAGCAAACAGGTGTTGGTTCCCTATGACAAACTGGTTGAAACTGGAAATAAGTTTTTTAGCGATTCGCCTGTGTTATTTTTGTGTTTGTCATAAAGAGTAGCTAGCTTGATATAATTTAATTAGAGGTAGGTAGTAGGGGGAATTTGCGTATTAGAAGTCAATGCCCCGGATGATGGTAGGTATTCTGTGTATGGGTTCAATACAAAGCAGTAACTAATAGTTCAACTTGGATTTTTTTTTAAATTAATTTAATTATTTTAAAAAATTATTTTTGCATATACAGGGTGGGTACAAGTTTAAGTATAGCAGAAATTATTATTTTAGAAAATATGATTTTTTTTAATTATTAGCTTATTTTAGCGGAAATAAATATATATTTTTATCCAATTGAGAATCATTTATTATTTTTTCACTTCAATATTTACAGATTTCAGGACTTTTTAACTGGAAAATGAGATTTTTTTCGACGTAATAAAATTTAACATTTTGGCATCCACTGGAATATTAAGTTATTCACCTTCTACTCGAGTATTTCACAGAACAGTTAATGGGAAATCTAACTGTTCTTCCCCATATAACTTGTTGCATTTAACAACACTTAATATACAGTATGTCCCCCTATGGAAAACTTTATTTATTATTAATTTTAGAAAAAAAAAGTCATTCTTCCTAAAAAGTTAGGCATTAAAACCTATAATACAATCATCAAATATCAAAATGTTTTAGTCGTATACGGGGTTTGTCAAAAAATATGAGCTTTACTCAAAAGTAGAGTACCTTTAAATTTGACAATATCGAAAAATGTTACCGAAAAAAAGGTAGAACGTGTCGCAGGACACACGGTAGGAACTTTAGTTCCTTTTAAGCAAAAATTATGTAATACATCTGACGTTATAGATAAACAATTTGCACATTCCTCGGTGGTCGAGTAGTAAGCAAACCAGACTCTCACGCGGTAGACCCGGGTTCGATTCCCCGTGAAGTAGTTTTTTTTTATTGTTAATTTTATTTTTAAATCATTATTCTGCTTGATATTAATAACGACAACAGGTAGACGTTAGAAATATTTAGCAGAATATTCATTATTATAGATAATGAGGGAGTCCGACTGGCAACATCTACTTATAACAGCATCGTATTTTTAAAAAGAGGGAAACCGTAGCATTATACAAATTGGACATTCAAAAACTGTACGTTTACCACAAAAAAATTAGTGGGAACATAAAATTGAATTGTTAAATTTTTAATTTGAAGTTATATTACAGTCTATAGAAATTTTTATTTTCTAGATTTTTTCTTAAGTGGGTCGTAGAAAAAATATGCTGTTCGACTCGTGTGGATTGTCCATATCGCACTTGAACGATCGTCCTCGTGCGATATGGCCATCATATCCACACTAGTTGCACAGACTACTATTTCTATCAAAATATACCCTTTTACATTTAAAAACAACCTGCCAAATGTCAAATCAATTTATCCATCCATTTTAAAGTTATCGAATTAAAACATTCAAGTTTTCAAAATTTCAACACCCTGTATTTCGAAAAGTAAATGTGCTAGACCCCTTAATCCTCATATCATTTTATCCAATTTTACGAGAGGAATCTACATGCAAACGTTGTAATTACCCTTAACGTTCGAGATGCTTATACCATTTTTTGCGCGATCGTATTGAAATAAATTCCGAATAAAATAATTTAAAATTCTTCGAAATGAACGAAATGTCAAAAGTGACATATATACTTCTCGATCAGTTTAAAATATATTTTGCATTTTGGTGAAATTGTTTTTATGCTATTTATTACTTTTCAACGTCTGTACGGTAAGTAAATCACTTACCGTCGTGTTACACTTAGAAACCAGTAAACACAACCTACCGTCCTGACAACCGATGCTGTAAATGAACTAAAAAGATCAATCGCGCAAAAAAAATTATGGAAATAATAGTGAAATTTTATCGGAACAATTTCAAGTAGATCACCAGCACTCCGAATACAAGCTTTGCATAGAATTTTAATGTAGCATCGTTGGTTTAGTGGTAGAATGCTCGACTTCCACGCGGGCGGCCGGGCGGCCCCGTTTCGATTCCCGGCCGAAGCATATGAATCGCTGCTTCGTAAACGAGAGAGAGACTCAGGAGTAAGGCACATAACGGAGCAACGTAACATACCGTAACGTAATGGTAAGATTTTTTGCGTCGCGACCCCCAGTCGCCCAAACCTAACCTGATGTAAAGAAATAAACTTCCAAAAGGTTTCTGAATTTTTTCAAGGGTAACGCCATATACTTTTTTCACGATATTCTTCAGAGCAAAAAAATTTACTAAAGCAGCTTCGAGTTTCTAAACTAAAAATTTTGTGAAAAAAAAAAGTTTCTGAAATTTTTTAAGGGTAACGGCATTTACTTTTTTCACGATATTCTACAGAGCAAAAAAATTTATAAAAGCAACAGCTTTGAGCTTCTAAACTAAAAATTTTGTGAAAAAAAAAGTTTCTGAATTTTTTTAAGGGTAACGCAATTTACTTTTTTCGCGATTTTCTACTCCTTTCATTTATACAGTGCGAAAATCACAATTTTTAGATAAAAAGACCAAAATTATGACTTTTAGGTAAAATTAAACTTAGAATAAACGCCGGAAAGTTGAAGAAATAGAAATTGTAGCATTAGTTAGTTATTTTTGTTAAATAAAGTTTCCATATAATCGAAAGGATCATACAATAGAACAAATTTGAAAGCGTAAAATAATAATCCACGGCACTGCTGCCATTGTCCGCTCGGCACAAAAGAATAGATTTTCCGGTGAGCGTCTTCGTCGCCGTCTTGGCAAGTCGTAGAGGAACATAAATAAAATCTGTCATCTGTTGCGAAACACAACCAAATCCCAACAATGGGCACTAAATAGAAAAGTTTTCGAGTTTAGTCGGAAAACACCTGTTGTAAAAATTAGGGAGTTTCGTGGGAACGATTTATGATAATCCAACCGGTACTTATCTTACCAGAGAAGGGTGATTAAAATCCTTACAAAAGTAAGGAGACACATTCGGTAATAATTATTATACAAGGTGTCCCGAAAATTAGAAGCATGATAGATCGTTAAGTAATATTTAAAATACCCAAATG
>CAJUYG010008026.1:0-10248 GCA_910591675.1 Galerucella calmariensis | reverse complement strand
CAGCAACAAGTCTTTTATTCCTATCCTGTATTCCTACTAAACAGTTTAATGCCTAAATAGAGAAGACAATTGATTTTTATTAGATTTAAACATGTTTGTCATAAAAATACTGTCATTTTAATCCGTGTGAAGACTAACCATCGACGCAATATAGGTATTGTTCATCAAAATTATGGTTCGGTTATGATGAATATGCTTAATTTTAGTAAGAATTGATAGATTTCTTTAGAAACATTCGTTTCCAGCAAATAAATATAATTTGCTGGGACGATACATTTTTTACAAATAAAAAACGTATCGTTAACCCAAACAATATATTTTTTTATGGTGAAAAAATATATTTTACCGAGACAATACATTTTTTTACGATAAAGAAATGTCATTCTGCCATAAAGTAATTTTTTTATAATAAAATAATATAGTTAGCTTGCAAAAATAAGTATCTGTTATTGGAAAACTACTTTATTTAATTAAAATGCTTTCAAAGGTTAATATAACTATTTTGACATTGTTCCTTAATAAATAATGTTCGAGACAAACATGATACATTTTCACAAGAATAAATATAATTTTCGATAGATAATTCATTTTATTAATGACAATGAATATGGTTTTATTCATAGGTAATATTACTTCCCGAACTTGAAACAAATCCTTTCTTAACGACAAATTAAATATTACTTAGGCCATATGGAAAATCATATTTGTTTGACATAATAAGATTTTGATTGTCACAAATAAATCTTTTTCTCGGTGTACCCTTGTACCTATAGGTGTCGGGTTTACATTTCATTCTGTATAAATGAGTTATTTTATTGCTTTTCCATCTTTTGTTAATCTTTTCGCTTCTTCCCAGGATTTGTCTCTCTCTTGTCAATTTGTTTCATGTCTGGCTTGGCATCCCTCTTCTTTTCTTTATTTGTGTTCTTGCCTCATATACCCTTTTCACCTGCCTCCTGTTATTTATTCTGTGGATATCACCCTATTTCTCATTTTGTCCAATATTACTTCTGCCACTCTTCTAATATACTTCATTTGTGCTCTTTGAGTCCAAGTTTTTGTCTGATTGATATATATTCATTTTATTTGTGTCTATTCTCATTCCCTCTTATTCCATCAATTTTTTTCCAGCTAGATATATTTTCTCGTAATTCTTTTTCGCTTCTTGCTATAAGTACTACATTATCTTCAAAAACTGCCTCCGCTATTTCTACTCTCTAAATGTCTGCGTCCAATGAACATTTTCTTAGATTCATTTATAATGGTGTCCATTGAATAAAGTTGGGCTCTATTCTCCTACTTGTCTCAATCCTATGCTAGTTTTAAATCCTTCTGTCTTTGGTTAGTAATGTTGAAATTTGTGTTTGCGATGTTTGACAAATAAATATATATGTAATGGCTAGACACCCCTTGTGGGGTTGCGCCGCATGAATGCTTTCTAGATCCGCTTTCTGGGGTGGATAAATCCCCTTCATTTCATTATTTCCTCGCTTATTTTTTTCCATAGTCTCCTATCCCTCGTTTTTTCTTTCATCTGACGATTCCTATCCTCCTCAAATCCTCCTCCACCTCCTTCAGCCACTTAGATCTGGGTCTTCCTTGCCTTCTCCTACCACCTGGTTCTCACTGTAGCATTGAGCAAGCGACTGCTCGCTCACCTTCTCTCCATACATCTCCGAGCCATTTTATTCTTTGTCTCTTTATTCTGTTTACTATATCTTCCCCGTTCATTTCTCTCAGTATTTCATGATTCATACGTTGCCTGTATTCATTGTCGTCGGTTTTTATTGGCCCTAGACTTGTTCTCATTATTTTTGGTTCTAATATCCTCAACTCCTCTTCATCTCTTTTCGTCATTGTTATCGTTTCTGCTCCATACATTATCACAGGTCTTATTATTGTGTTGTAAATGTTAAATTCGAGGTTAAATTTAGTGTATCTTGTCAATAGATTGCTTTTCAATAGTTTCTTATTGGCGTAGTATACCCTATTAGCAGCCATTATTTTTTTGTCTATCTCTGATCTTCGTTCCCCCTTACTGCTGATCGTGACTCCCAGATATTTGAATTTTTCCACTTCCTCAAATTCATATTCCCCTATTTTTATCATTTTGTTTTCACATTGCTTACCAACTCTCATTATTTTTGTTCTGTTTCTACTTATTTTTAATCCCATTTTCCCCATCTTTGTTAATTCTAGTAGCATTTGTTTCATGATATTCCATCTTTTCGTTACTATCACTGTCATCTGCATCGTTCTTAAATTTTCCTTGTTCACATTTCTAAGAATATGCTCCAGAGCCAAATTAAATAGTGTTGTTGATAGACCGTCACCCTGTCTTACGCCTCTATTAGATACAAAGCCCTCCGTTTCTCCTTTATCTGTAAGTATCTTCACTTTTGACTCCTTCATAGTCATTGCAATTAATTTTCTCAACTTATTTTCTATCCCCTGTTCCTACTGTCCTCTCATCAATTCACTTCGTCTTACTGAATCAAATGCTTGTTGGAAATCTATAAATAGCATTTCTATTTCCATTCTGTATTCATGGGTCTTTTCCATTATCTGCTTGATAGTATGAATAGCGTCAATTGTAGACTTTCCTTATGTGAAACCGTATTGGTATTTACCTATTATGACTTTCGCTTCTCCAGCTAAGCGACTTTGAATTATTTCTGACATTATTTTGTATGCTACATCTAAGAGAGTTATACCCCTATAGTTTTTGCACTCCTGCTGATCCCATTTTTTGTGTATTGAGACTATTTGCTCGACTTCCCATTCTTCGGACATTCCCTCTTTTCTCCATATTTTTTTTATTATAGCCGGTATAATCTTTCGTGTAGCTCCTCTCCTCCATACTTAATCAATTCCATGTTGATTTCGTCTTTGCCCGGTGCTTTCACATTCTAATAATTTCTATTATTTCATTTTTTGTTGGTTCCTGTGCTATATTTTCTTCTTTTGCCTCTTCGCTTTCTTCCTCTGTTGTATTATCTGAAACTTTTTCAGTTAGTAGTTCTTCGAAGTATTCTTTCCATATTTGCTTATACTGAGTTTCTTCTTGTATCACCTCGCCGTAAAGAAATATAACGTTTCAATTTATTTCGATACTGAGTTCTCACATAGTCTCGTCCTTTTTCCGAGTCATCCTTTAGCTATATAATGATAGGTTCAATGTCCGCTTTATAAAAATTATTTGGAAGTAGTTCAGTGTGAAATTGATTACAATACCACCTACCGGGACCTATTTCGAGCCTGTAACATTTAGGAATTCACCCAAACATACAAAGTTTCATAAACATTGTTCCAGCCGTTTAGGAAGAGTTCAATTACACCGGAAGAAGTATTGTATATATTAAGATTAGCTGCAAGTCAAATTTCACAACGAATATCTACACCTAAAATTATTATAACAAATCTATGACGTTAATAAATAATTATCTCACTTATACTCGTAATGAATTGACATCCAACCGCGCATATAAATATGTTTTAACACAATATTTTTAAACGACTGCATTATTTCGTGACACTTGATTGAACACTATGATTTTTTTTACCATCACCATCAGCTATTAATACTTTCACGACTATCCATCAATCAATCTATTGAATATTGAAAAAAAATATATGTTGGCTATGTGTACGACTCCGAAAGATAAGTTAGATATATATTATTATTATTTCCATTGTTATTACTTAATAATAGAATAAAGGAGTGTTATAAATTGTAGAAAGTCAATGTGCAAAACGTTTTGGTTTATCCTTAACGCACACTTCTGAATTTGACAACAATTTTGAAGTTAAATTGCCATTGAATGTTATATGTACACAGAGAGCTATTACGTCATTGCCTAAAGACACAACAAATACGGCAAGGATGCGACACTAACGTATGTATCTCTTGCATCTTCTCGATGTAATTAAATGGACTGATGTACGCGGAGGATTGCCACTCCGCCCTTGCCACGTCACTTTAAAGTTTCTTGTGGTGTACAGAAAGAAACATGTAAGATTATTGAATTTAATATTGTTTTTGTTATCTTTTGGGAAACTGAACAACAACATTTTCTTATATATATTTAAATCAACGGTCAAAAATAATCCAATATCTCAAACGTGTCCCTTGCCCGCCTCACTTTTTATCTGCATATACTGGCATAAAAGCAAAAAAGTTGCAAGGCCCCTTGAACTTATATCGAAGCCTGAATTCAGGATCTAATGTTGGTATTCTGAGAATTTACCTATGAGCTACAGAATCTGTAACTAGAACCTTTACAGATTTGTGAAATTTGCTATTCTGGAACCAAATATATAAGAGTCATAGTTACAGATCTTCACCTCATGGGTTCCAACTTCACTTTTGTTTATATTGTCAAAATTCTAACCTCATAACCATTAAAAGTATTTAACAGCTGTGTGCGTACCGACCTGGTAAACCTTAATAGTAATAGATATTTTACAATTGGTAATAAAATAATGGCGTAAGTAAGCTACTTCAATATTATATTTAACATGTTATTTATTTATTTAAATAGACGTATTTTGTGGAACACAAGGTGTAAAAAGAAATAGGACCAAAAATATGTCTACAGAGCAATTGGAGTTATACTTACAATTCATGGGAAATTATTACATTTTTCACAGTAATAATATAATTCGTATTATTATTCAAATTAATGTCATACCAAACACAAATATCTTCAATCTAGGTTATGTAAATTTACATTTTCCGTACACGAAACCATTTATTCGAATCGAATGAGCCCACTCGAAACAAGCCATACGAAAGTGTTCGAAATGGCCACATTTCGTATACGATTTACTCCCGAATGGTTTCGAAAATCGCACCCCTGTAAGGAATCTGTAAGTAACAGGTAAGGTTAGAATCGCATTTCCTGTAACTCTTACAGATTTCGGCTTATTGATCTTACAGATGTTCTCAGAATTCCACCATAAAGTAAATCAGAAAATGTATTTCATATGAAGCCAGTGGCGGCTTGTTGAGTCTGGCAATAGGTGCGCAGACCAAATTGAATGCCAGAAATTACACATTTCCTTATTACCCTGCTTTCCCGCAACCCGAACTTCCTCAATTCAAATAAAAACGCCAGCCAGATTTAAAGTCATATTCAGTGAGATACCAAGTTCAGGCGTATAGGTTTTCTGATAAAATCCATCCTAATAATAATAAATAATTCAATTCATTCGTTATATCTGTAAAATTATTGTTTAATGCTCAAATATGTTTCTTTCAAACAGCGTATTTTAAAGAGCTTACATGTTAAATCAATTTCCAAACCTTCTGAAGTGGCAAGGAAAACAAGAACAAAACAATAGTCAAAATAGTAGTTTGTACAACTAGTGCGCAGAGCGTCCCTTTTCCTACGAGTGCAAATCTAGCGAGTGGGAGAAGTGATTTGCGTACAAGTTGTACACACTATTTTTTCTACAACCACATTTATTAATGAAAGAAATACAGTAATTTACATAGTTATTTTATTTAAACTTTGAACAGAAAAAAATTACAATATGAAAATAAATAGAAAAATCAGTTGAATGTATAATTAATTATGAAATTTGAACAATTTTGTATTATTATTATATTATTAGTATTTTGATCTTGTATAATAATTCCTAAAATAATGCTTAGTAGGTTGATGTTTTTATAATTAATTAATTAAAATGAATTATGAAATAAACAGTTTACTTACTTTTGGTTTAAATATAAAAATTGTGCACCAATGAGATATTCACTATTAGGTTGAATTGTCAAAAAAAGTTGACAGGTCATAGGTAGCTTTGTTTGACATTTCGATGCGAAAAAGTGCCTTAGCGTGTACTTAATTCAAAATAAACTCTCGGAATTGTTTTGCAATTGTTCTAAAATAGCGGCGCTTCTATTTTATCGGCATTTCCTAGTTGGTTATTGCTTTGTTCATATGTAAACAATCTGAATTTTCGTTTCGAGTGCAAATCGCAACAGGGGCTTGTCCTTTCGGTTACCCCGAATCATTGTATCGAATCATCAGTGAACAAAGCTCAAGAGGTTATTTCCCGCTTTTTGTCTTTCCCATTAGACATATCAGTTACGCTTGTTGTTGTACTATCGGTCGGTATGGGCACGCCCACGCGTTATTATGCTTATTCCCCCGTTACCAAGATGGCGAAGACTTCTCGCACTTTGGGCACCGAACATTAACAAAGACTAGTCTAGTTAATGTACGGTGCTTTAGGGAAATTTCATTTTTAACAATTACAAGTTTTAGACTAATGTTTAATACTCACAGGGAGAAAAAAGAAATTTCATGAAAAAATAGAGAAAAGTACTCAATTTTGGCTTTTAATTTTTTCCTTTTCGAATTCTTCCACCCTAACGAGCCACCACTGTATTCAGCATGAATCAATGTAATAAATGGCTCACTCATCGAGCTCCCCTAAGCGACATATATAGCAATTAGTGTAAAGTAGACATAGGTACCATCTTTGTATCTGTATCCGTAGAGTAGGAAGGGGGGGTGTGAGCTCACAGCACTTAGGCCACATGTCCCATTGTACATCCTCCCGAGGAGTTATCTTCCTAGGTCATCGTCCATCCTGTCCTTCCCAGGAAGGTGGACAGATCACTAGGAGACATCTCCTTTATATCGGCAGGTGTAGGCCAAGACTCACCGAACACACACTCTCTTATTGACGATAACACCGGACACTCGCATAAGACATGCCTAACAGTTTCATCTTCCTGTTCACACATCCTGCATAGAGGTGTGTCCACTAGCATCATAGTATGGAGGTGTTTCCTTAGTTGACAGTGGCCAGTCAGAAATCCTTCTGTTAAACGTAGGTTTCTCCTGGTCATCGTCAAATATTTCTTCGGCGCCAACTTCCCAGGGTCGCCCAGGGTGATCCTGGCAAGACTGTATCCTTTGATTCCATCCCATCTGTTAAGGGATTGAGCATGGGTGTAACGTTTGGCCAGCAATTGTCGAAGTCGTTAGGCCGTAGGTGTCACCCACCTCAGGATGAGATTGTTATCTGCCGAGGCTTTAGTAGACATACCAGCAAAGCAATTTTATTGTTGTAAAAAGTAGGTATTTAAACAGACAACTCAATTTGGCAAAATTCTAAGTTAACAAGTTCTTACATTCAGACATCGATATTTTCTAGTTGTCGAATATTTTTGTGTCAGCGGTTTAATTTTCCATTAAAAATTACAAGAAACATAAAGAAGATATTTTTGGGTTCAAAGAAACATACATGTATCAACTGTAAACTCTTTATAATAATATATTGTTCGACCGTGGTGAACTGTTAAAATTTCCATTTAACGCCGAAAGAAATGTATATAAAATGAACAAACGTTCTACAGGAAATGACCCGATTTAACGATGTTACAAAAAGATATCCAAATAATATAATACAGACAATTAAACACCCCACTTCTTACCAACAGATATCTGATCAAATATTTTGATAGGGACTACTTGAGAATGCTAATAGAAACAATTGGAGCGTCTTCCGACATCGGTTAGGTTAGCGATAACATCGATATTTAAGGGGAGAATCTGTTTTTTCATATATCTAATTAAAAGCGTTTTATTATGTTAATATAAGAATTCGAAACAAATTAACGCAAAGAAAAAATTTGTTTATTTTAATTTTTCTTGATTGTCTTGAGTATAGAGGGTGTCCAGAAACTCTCCTGCCAAACGGAAACTACAGTTACTAGAGGATTCAATTTAGCTCAAATTACCCGATAACATCGATATTCAGGGGGGGAATCTGTTTTTTTGTATATCTAATTAAAAGGGAAATTTGTTTATTTCAATTTTTGTTGATTGTCCTGAGTATATAGCTTTTAGTTTACAACTATTATATAAAATTATAGCGATTTCACCCTTCACCCTTCAATTTTATAGAAAAATAGTCAAGAACTATTTTTCATCCTCAAAAGATGTACAAAACTAGAATTGCATAATATTCCTGAAAACTGATAACAATGACACATAACTTATCACAGTGAAATCTACCAACAAAACAAACCGCATAAGTAAGGGTGATGCGCAATGTCGTAAAGGGCTAGAATCGATTAATATTGGAAATAATGTTTTTTTGCTCGTAAATTCAGACCTAATCGATATTTGTTGACGTGTGAAGCCTAGTTTTGTAGATCTTTGATTTGAGGAGGAAAAAAAAGTTCTCGACGTCTTTTTAAAGTTAAAGGGTATGCACGAAAAACGTTATTTTCACAGATATAGCACCGTTCTTACCTCGTTAAACAATTTTACGCAACGACTTCAGAGTTCGGGGTGGGTGCATCTTATTCTACATTAATTTTGCCTCATTGTCAAGCAAAATGGGCCACTAGGAGGCAAACAACGCTCAGAACTATAATATGCCTGGACTATTTAGACACTCGGTGTGTAGTATAGATTATTTTACTCATTTAAAGGCAAAGGCCATCTTATTCGCGTTATGATAGGTATTGTAAAAGTAATAATTGTACATGTGAGAAAAAAAATATTAGTGAATAACTCCGCTGCGCTTGCGTAAATTATGGCAGTTTTGGCGGATTTTCAGATATGTCCGTCGACGGAACTCTAGTCACACTGAATAAACTAATTTCATTATAATCGATTATTATGCGATACGATATTGAATGAAAAATCGATGGTTTTTGTTGTCAAGTGAACGAAAAATGTCCCTTTTTTTTGTACATTTTTGGTGATGTGAAATGATATTCCAATTTAATGAAATAAACACGCTAGATTTGTTATATTTATGATATAGGTACATGTTACTTCTTTTTCAAAAGATTTAAAAAATTATGTAAAAGTATTTCATGTAACAACACGAACGTATTTTAGTTTTCTGGAGGGTGAATTCTTAAGTGTTAAGAAAAAAAAAACAAACGAGGTTCCAAGATGTCGATATCGTGATAGAAAGTAGTAACAAAACAACCAAAGTGTCGGACGTAATACGGTGTATATAATTATTAGGCCTTTGGGAGTTCAGCGCCGGTAACTAATATCAATTTAGTGTACCTTTGGTGCAATATTTATTGTTTAAAATATCACGTCAGATCAGTGGTGTACGGAAATTTATTTGATATTACCACTCATACTAGTATTCTCCAAAATTGCTGAGCTTTCTATACAAATGTTTTCCTTACTTCAGTAAACTGTATATAACTATAGTTAATAAGAGCCGGCAACATGCAATCACGGCTGCTAAAACAAAAGAAGAACCAAAGTTATGCAATTACAATATTTTGCGTTAACTTTCGGCATTGAATGTTGAAAAATTGAAAAGTTGATAGCGGATGTTCTGACCAAACTGACTTTATATATGGAGTTAACAAAGCCAGTTCCCAAGGCTTTGTTATCTGATGGAAATTAGAAAAAGAAATTATTTTGAGAGGCAATTTAATTCATGTATAAAAAATCGCACATGCCACAGTGCAATTGTCACTTTGACAGCGGCAAAAGTTAGCTTTAACTTTTACAGCGACAAATAGACTAGTGGTTTTTTCACTTATTCATTTGTTCATCAATATCACTGTTCCTAGTATGAATTTCAATAACTGCGTTTTAAATAATTGTACATTAAAAAAAAAATGTGTTTATTTTTAATGTTTCATAAATAAAGTTTGCATTGATATGTTTCCAAATTTCTCATTCATTAAATTGTCCTGCCGAATTACAATCGAGGTTTGTATTGATATTGGGTAAATACAAACCACTGGTGCAATTATAAGTTGAAAAAATTTAAGGGTACCACTAATTTTATTTCATGAAATATAGTCGGCTAACCCTTAACTGCTGTTATATGTAAAAAAGTACTAAGAATAAAACTGAAAATATTATGTTAATAAAAGTTAAGGTAAGTATAGTTTTTGTGCTGGAATAGTGGATAGTAAAAAGTGAAAAAATAGTATTAAATATGATGAGAAAAATGGATTTCAAATATCACAAGTATGTAGCAAAAAGGGGGTAGTAATCAGAAATAAAAAAAGATTATAATATAGAGCCGGTGGAGTATTGACAAGATTATTCACAATTTACTTTCCTGGTAGTGGAATCTAGCGATTTACACATCCCCAAGTTGTTCTTCAAGGAACTTTCCAGGACCAGGATCTTAATTTAGGGCAGAAGTTGTGTACAGGATCTTATTTTGGGATCAAAAGCTGTGTATAGGACCTTTTTTTTCCATTTTGGGAGCCGTTCAGATGCCGGGAGCACTGCA
>CAJUYG010008025.1:0-10250 GCA_910591675.1 Galerucella calmariensis | reverse complement strand
GGGAAATAAGGTTTCCAAATACAGAAGATGAAGTTACTTATTTCCCTTCCATAATTTCAATTTAGCTTCACCGAAAAAATAAACAACCACAAAAATATTTGAAGTTTATATTTGTTTACTCTGTCAAAGCAAAGAAACGACCTATTTTCCATACATTAGAACTATTTTGCGGCGCTGTCACGTCCATTTTCACGTATGGGTCTTGGTTGTTGTTATCATAACAACAGTTGCCCACTATGTATTAGAGAATACTAAAATTTCGCAAGTTTTTAGCAGAGTTACTATGGT
Organism: Galerucella calmariensis; assembly: GCA_910591675.1. Classification (NCBI taxonomy): domain Eukaryota; kingdom Metazoa; phylum Arthropoda; class Insecta; order Coleoptera; family Chrysomelidae; genus Galerucella; species Galerucella calmariensis. The sequence goes on along the minus strand of CAJUYG010008025.1, from coordinate 9,962 downwards.
TAACAACTGCGATAACCACATTACTTAGAGAATAGCTCTGATTATTCATAAATTGAAAAAATAATGTTAATAGAAAAAATCCAAGGAAACAAGCACATTGAAGAATTAACGTTTAATCATATTGTTGATATGGTTGATAATAAAAAGTCCCTTTTCTTATTATTATCACTACATATTTAGCACTTTAGCTTTTCCATAATTAAACGTGGCAATATCGAATGTTTTCGACTGCATTTCTTCCACGGCTTCAGATAAACTTGCCAAAGTATACATTCAATAGCCTCAATAGCCTTTTTGTTGCGCGTCATCGTTTGTGACGTATATCCGTGTTTTGGGTATGTCGTTTATTTTATTTGCTATTCTGACATAAAGCTAACCTTAAATTTAATAAATAAAATCATCAGGATCGTATTCAGCCAAATTCGAAAAGGATATGAAATTAATAATTACCAGCTTCTTTTTCTAACTAAAAATACTAGGTAACTTTTAAAAAGTTGATGTTTTTCCGTGTATATAGGCATATTTTTGTATAATTTAAATAAATATAACAATAAGATTAATATTCACTTTTCATAAATAATAATTGACCGTAAACAACAAAGTACAGACCTGACGAGAACTGTTAGTAAGACATTAGAAAAAATCGTAAGACACATTGCCGCTACGAAAGGTACGTCTGCATCTTATTTTGAATCATGTTTTTTTTTTTTTTTATATGGGCATCAACTGAATCATGTTATTTCTCCCGATTGATAGGTCGCGCTTGCGCGTATTCTAAACATTAACAAATCAAATTTTTCAAGTCAAAGATTAGGGTTAACGTTTGTAATACATTTACACGGCTCATTATTGTGATATTTTAATAAGGATTAATCACAGACCTGGCTTTTTTTCCATTTCTTCCAACGTAATGTGTTAGGAGGACATTAACAATCGAAGACCCACACCAATAAGGTTTTTATATGAATTTTATGAGTTTAGGGACGTATTGATGTAGGTCTGAGGTAGTACCAGCTTAATTTCATTGGCATTGGACCTTGGACTTGGAAAATACAACAAAATAAAATAGGAAACAACAAATAATTATGAAGGAAGATGTTGTACATAACATTCATATTTTTATTTCACTGTATTCCATTGTATAAGTGGCTTTTATAAACATTTTCAAATGTATATGGCTAATAAGCAACCCCCAAAACATTTTATCATGAAAAACGATTCCGAGGCTCGTATACCTTTCTATGCCCGGCTAAATTTGCCCCATTCGGTCATTGTTCGGATTAGCTTCACGTAATATGTCGTTGTGTTGCTTTTACTCTTAAATTCGTTATTTTAACAAAGCTCCAACTTTAAAATAAGGCGGAACAAAACAATTTAGACCACATATTTTCTATGACATACAACGGAGTGTTTAAATTTGTGCCGTAAAAATTTTATTACGTACATCTCCCGAGATTTAGGGTTGTAAAGGTGGAGAAGATTGAAAATTTTTAAAATTTCATGGGCGAATAGATCTGGAGAACGTATATTTGTAAACATTTTGAATACGAGATGCTACTCCCGGAATTATTGACGACATTAATGTAACTTTAACAGACTATATATGGCCACTAAACTTCTCCCCAGTCCCAAATATGAGGTAGAAATACCTCACAGAAAGGACTGGCAAGACCCAAGCAGACTGAAGTTTCCCCGAGGAAACTGGGGAAGGGACAGGAGCAGTGGTGTATAGTGAAATGAAAAACACAAGATGCTCCTTCTCACTAGGCGAGCATACCTCTGTATTTCAGGCAGAGATTTATGCTATCCTAGAAAGTGTCAGAATTAACAAACATAGGACTGACACTCAAGGGATAAACATACCAACTGAGAGCCAGGCAACCTTTGCAGCTTTAAATAGCCGCAAGGTAACATCCAGACTGGTAGAAGAATGCCAGAAAGAACTAAATGAACTAGCAGACCACATTAAAGTAAGATTAGTGTGGGTGCCGGGACATAACGGTATTTCTGGAAATGAACAAGCTGATGAACTCGCGATAAGAGGTTCAGCAACAGCATATGTTGGACTAGAACCAGCTCTTGGGACCACAAAGAAGGTAGTTCGAGGGCAAATACAAAAATGGGTACAAATCCAACATAGGCTTCAGTGGAGGAACACTCCATAGCAGGTTCTCAGGAAAACCTTCATAGGTGACAAATGTGTAAAACGGGCCGAAGAGCTACTGAATATCAGTAGGAATAAGCTAAGAATTATTACAGGTTATCTATCGGGTCATACTCCGGTAAAATATCACCTGCATGAAATAGGTTTATATAACGGGGACCTCAGCTGCAGACTATGTGGCATGGAGACCGTATATCTTATCTGACTGTGAGGCAGTGGACTCGAGGAGACAAACAATCTTCGGAGAAGCCAATGTGCCACCTGAAGTAGGTATATGGCACATATTTAATGGACCTATATAGTCTACTCGAAGGTACGGGGATAACTAGATGGGTAGACTAAATGTGGGAGTAGAGTACAATAAGTGAATAGGCTGCAGTGTTCCCGGCATCAGAACGGCTTCCAAAACACACAACAACAAAAAAATCGTTAAATTTATAGATATTATTTGTTTTGAAGGAAATGACACGCAAATAGAAAACAAATTTATTTGTCTCTAGATAATTTATGGCAGCTGAATAAAAAGATGAAACGGAAAGTATACCGAACATACATCAAAAATTTATTATGAATGTGCTTTTTCGTACAGAAAAATGCTAATCAGCTTTACGCGGCTTCAGTTTTTTGTGCCCATTATTTTTTTTAAATCCATTAACTCTAATCCAATCAATGAAGTAAACATTTCCATGATGTCGGAAAATAATTCGAAAATAAACAATTATTGAACAAATTGAATATCTAGAGAAATATTTGGTCAATTTTCAATATATAATTTTCAGATAACATATTTGAAAGTCAGACATGTGAAAATAAATGAAGTTTATTCATTTTTTGTGGAGCTTTAAATCGTCTGACACTAGAATATTATTCTACAAAACATTTATAAAAATCAGACATACAAATTTAAGTAAAGTAACACTAATTTTCAGTTACCTTTCTCACCTTATACCTGCCCAGGTGCCCTTAGGTTAGCTCCACAAACACACAGGTATTCAAAGCACACGAGATGCTACTGAGAATCTATTCATTTCATCTATTGGAAAATAAATTATGTCTTATCGCTCTGGGATCTTGCACTATTAGCTTAGCACAAAAATCTTCAGGTTCATCTTAGAATGGAAATTTTGAACAACTTCCACTTTTCCTTTTTTTCTGGTCTACTTTTCTGGGATTCCTGTGAATAATGGTGTACGTCCAAGCTCATTTTTGGGTTCCGTTCTTTTTATAGTCATTAACCATGACTTGTGTAAAATCTCGAGTAGTTCGTGGATCTCTATTTAACGCTGGTATTATTTTAAAATGAAAAACTTTCTTGGGAAATAAATTTACAGACTCTTTTTCTCTTTGTCCCACTTCTGGCCAAAGGAAAATGTTTATAGTTCCAATTCAAGATAGAAAAATTGAAAAAAAACAGTTTCCCCAGATTTATTATTACATTTTTTCAGGGTATCTCCAATAATTTCGTTTAGCTTTTCCATTTCCCTAATGTGGTTTGAATTTTTCAGTAATTCCAAATACTTTATACACATTCACACATCAATCAAATGAGCTTTCAGTGGAAAAAAAACAAAACATACTTTCTAAACCTTTTACCTTGTGTTTGTCACTGTTTATTTTTCAGATCGTATCACCGATTTTCATCATTTGTCTAATTAATAAAATTCCAGGAGCATGTTAAAAATATGCTCTTATCTTATATATTCATCTCGCTTTTTGATAACGGAATAACTGGGTCATCGACTACGAAGATGACTCCCACGTTATTTGTTGTTAAACGCGGCGTTTTTATGCACAAAAATAATCAATTTATAAAGATATAAGTAGTGAGAGATAGTAGGAATTGGGGGACATAAGGTGGGAAGAGAAGAGTGCAATAAAGTGTAAAAAAGAGGAGAGGAGGAGTAGAAGGAAATAAGAGTGAAAAAGAAAGGAGAAGGGAAAGAAAGAAGCAGAGAGCTGGAAAAAGTGAAACTATAACGAGAGAAACAAAATGGAACAGTGGAAGAGAGAAAAAGAGGGGAGTGAAATGGAGAATGGATGAAAAAAAGGGTATAGAATGCTGGAAAGAAAGAAGGTGTGAAATGGAAGGCTAGTAAAGGAGTGGTGGAAGAATAATTAAAGATCCAAGAGGGAGAAAAGAAGTAAAGGAAGATTGGTCATAATGTTAGAAGGAGAGGACAGTGACCAAAAGTGTAAAAAAGATATAAAGAGATAGGAAAACAGAAGGAAAGTAAGAGAAATTTAGGTTAAGGGATGAGAACGAGAATAATCAAGGAATGAAAAAAAGCAAAAGACAGGATTGAATGGGAAAAAGATTAAAAAAGAGGTGCACCGAATGATAGAATTAGAGTAGAGAAGTACATCTTCGGGATGCTGGACGGAAATTAATGAGAAGGGGATAAGATGATCAATCAATAAGGGGATTCAGGAAACAAAAGACTAGATGATGGGAAGATGGAGAGAGTAAATGATTAAGGAAGAGGAGAAGACTAGAAATGAAATGCTTGAAGGATGAAAAAGGGAAGCAGAGGAAGTGAAAGAAGAAGATATAAAGTAAAATGAGGAAAATGAGAAAAATGGTTGACGAGATATAGAAGAGTGGGTTGAAAAGAAATTTGGGACAGAATACCTGAAAGGGAAAATGAGAAGATCGAATACAGAAATAAAGAAGACGAAGAAAGTGGTTAGAGAATAGAAGGCGGGAGAGAAAAAATAAATGAATGAATGGTGATGAAATGAAATTGAGAACAGAATAGTAGAAAACGAGGGAAGAGAAAGATGGAAAAAAGGATTGAAAGAGAGAGAGGAGAAATTAAATAATTTGAAGATGAAAAATGCAAGGAAAGAAACGGTGTGACAATAAGAATTAGAGAAAGTGTAAAGAGAGGAAGAAGTAATAGAAAGAGTGAGAAAAAGTTGATAAGAAAAATAGTGAAGGAAAGAATTGAGTGAAATAAAGATTGTGAGATGGAAGAGTAGAAACAGAGAATAAGGAAAGATAAAAGGAAATGAAGAGTTGGAAAGGAAAGATTAAGGAATAAAAAAGGGTAGAACAGAAAAAGGGTGAGTGAGAGAAATACAAAAACAGAAAAAGTAGAAGATGAGTAAGAAAGAAAGAGGAAGAGAAATTTGCGAGAAAAAGGAAAATATGAAAATTAAAAAACTAATATTGAATTTCACATGCTGGTATGTTTACGTCTGTTTTATTGTTGGTTCTAAGGCGAAATATTCAAATTACTTATTAATTTCAAGACAGAGAAATGGTAATTTAAAAATCATTATTCATTCTGAACGCAAAAAATTTGAAAAACTTTGTTGTTCACCATGCAAGTTCGTCTGGAAAAATAATATAAATGTAAAGTAGACAAACCGAGCAATTTAAATTAAGTGTCTTATATAATATGGAATTCGTAGTAATGACATATAAAGGCACAGTAAATTATCCTCATCAACCTCCCCCTTCACTCACCCACCCACTCGGCGAATCAATTGACGACGCTTTTTATCGCGATCTTAGAATTCGCTTAAATATAGAGGTAAGGCTTTCGAGAGAAATTTTATTAATGGAATTTGATAAAATGACTCAATTGCGTGAAAATAATTTACTCTTTAACTTCAAATATAGGTTCAAATGAACTGTTTATGGGCTGTAGCTTATTTGAAACCAGGATTCAGTATTTTATAAACATTCTGTATAAAACAATGCGACAATTTAATTCCAACGAATTATTCAAGCATTTAAAAAACCTTCTCTAAAATCCATAGGGTCGCTAGATTATAATCAGCGCAGAATGGTAGGTACTGGATAATTTCCGTAGAATATTGGAACATGTTTTCATTTGTTAATAGTTACAAAAATGTCTATTCACATCCGAGTTCAGCAAAAATTTGTATCGGCGTTTCCCTAAGTGGCCTCGTTGATTGTAGAATATTCCGAACGCTTTTTTGCATTCGATTTGTCGATCTTTTTTTATTAGTAAACAGTCATGGACAAAAAGAAATTCCGATGAATCAAGTATTTCCCCCTCGAGCACTAATTACTGCTTGCATTCTTCTAGGCATGCTGAAAAGTATAGCTCGAATCAATTTTTTAGAAATTGTGTTCCACTCATCTTGTGCAGCAATCCGAATCTATTCTATTTTACTTGGAGCATAATTTTTTTGTCCTGTGCGGCGTTTAAGATAAACCCCACATGTGTTATACTGGATTTAAGTCAGTGCTATATGGTGGCCAATCTAATCTTTTAATTTGGACCGCATCAAGGTATTTAGTACTAGTCCAGTAAATGAAGAGATAAAGCTCCTGAAAAGTCCCTGAAGACTTCACTTTGACCGCTTTTTAAAATATTTTTGTCAAGTACAAACGAGCTGCTATAAATGATAGTAACAGTAGTAAGTAGTAATCATAACAGTAAAGTAAAAACTCATAGTATTTCACAAGTAACACACAATTTTAAAGATAAAATAAACAGTAAAGACATACAAAATAAAAACAGTAATACAAACAATGACGAAATAAAGCACAAAAACAAAGGACAAAACAATGAAAATCGCAAAAACAAGAATAAACAAAGCAACGATAAGACAAATATAATATGGAAAATAGCGACTTGGAACATCAGAAGCTTAACAGGAAAAGAAAATGAACTAGAAGATGAATTTGAAAAATTGGGTGTGGACATATTGGCAATTACAGAAACTAAGAAAAAAGGACAAGGGGTTTTAGAAATGGATCACAAGCATTTGTTGATATATAGTGGTGTGGAAGAAAATCAAAGAGCAGCAGGAGGAGTCGGTTGCATAATACACAAAAAACTAGATAAAGAGATACATAGCTGGAAAGGATGGCCGGAAAGAATACTAACAATAGAGATAAGAAATAAACAGAAAAATAAAACGATAGTAGTTGTATATGGACCAAACGAAGATGATAAGAAGGAAAAAAAGATAAATTCTGGGAAGAATTAACTAGAATAACTGCAGAAACCAAAGGAGAAATTTACATACTAGGAGATTTCAATAGCAGAGTAGGTAAAAATGACGAAATGTACGCAGATCAAATTGGAGCCTATGAAGAGAGCTACAGAAATAATAATGGCAAGAGAATGTTAGACTTTTGCGTCATGCACAACCTTTTGATCACCAATACATTTTTCCAACATAAAGATATTCACAAGTTCATAAAAGAAGTAAAAAGTAGGAATGAAAAATCAATAATCGACTACGTACTAGTGGAAAAAAGTAATAGAAAAAACATAATAGTCACTAAAGTACGAAGGGGGCCAGATATAGGAAGTGACCACTTTGTAGTAATATCTTACATAAAAGAACAAAACTATAACAAAGTTGATATTGGAAAAGAAAATGTAAATGATAAAAAACCAGAAATTATAAGATCGTATAAACTGAGAGAACCAGTTACTGCGAAGAAATACGAAAGACAAATAACAAACAGACTAGAAGAAATAAAAATAGAGAATGAAGAAAACATTGAAAAAATATGGAATATATTCAAGAATACGATACTTACTTCAGTTAAAGAGATATGTGGAACAAACAAACAAACACCTAAAAAGCAAACAGCATGGTGAACGGATGCAATAAAGAAGCAAGTTAAGAAGAAGAAAGAAGCATGGAAACGCTATCTTTCAGAAACTAACAACAAAAAACTACGATGAATATAAAAAAGAAAGAAAAAAAGAGAAAATTATTGTTAGAGATTCCAAAAAAGACACATGGGATAAATTTGGTGAAAAGATGGATCACAATAGTAAAGAAAACCAGAAATTATTCTGTCGAGTCCTGAAATCACTAAGGAAAGACAACTCTCAAAATATAAATAATTACATACACAATAAAGAAGGAGAACTATTAACTGATGGAATAGAAATTGCCAACAGATGGAAAGAATACTTTCAAGATCTACTGACGGATAAAAGCGACGATAAACATATACGACATCAGCAAACAAGATAAGAAGAACAAGAAGAAGAGCGAGAAGAACAAATAAGTATAGATGAATTAGAAGAAACATTACAAAAACAGAAAAATGGGAAGGCGGCAGGATATGACAAATTAACGATAAAAATGCTCAAAAATATAGGACAACAAGGAAAACAATTATGCTATCTATCTATAGAAAATATGGGAACAGAAAAAAATTAAATAAGATTGGACCAGATCTCTCATAGCTCCGATATATAAAGACAAAGGCAGTAAAGAGGACTGCAATAACTGTAGAGGAATTACATTACTATGTACTGCCATGAAAATATTTGAACAAATAATAGACAAAAGACTAAAGACTATATTAGTATTCAATGACTTTTCAGGAGCTTTCGATATTTTCAGGTGCTCAATTACTGGACTATACCGTTCTACAGCTCTCCTGGTGACGTGGTTTCGTCAATCTGGTTTCCATAAATAATTTCCAGTCTCTTGGCTGTTCCACACTGACATTTAAAAAATACTTTTTGGAAAATGGCGAAAACTTTACCGAAAAAACTAGCTCTGAAAATGAAAATTAGTTATGAATTTCATAGATGTCAAGGGTGATAGTATAATACTCTTATAACAGAATCTTTGAAGATCTAAAAACAAAGACCGTTCACTAGGAAGCAACAACTACTTCCCTGGCTATATGCCACGAAGGATATTGAATTACACTTCAAAGTTGAACGATTTTCAAAGACTTTGTAAGGCTTTATAGTAATTCTATAACCAAAATCATTCAAATATTAAACATCATTGACACTGTGGTACTTACTAAAACATGTTTACGTTTAAAGTGACAATATAAATTTAAAGTGTTCTTTGTCGTGGTATTTTTATTATTATTATTACTTAAGTACACTTCCTTTCTAGATGTTTCTGTATAATAAAAGCAATGCAAAATTTAATAATAATGTTTAACACTATAATTAAATTCACATCATGCATTACGTAGTATGCCGCTGCGAGCAAAATTTAAAGAACCTTGAGGAGATATTACGATTTCAATATACAGGGTGAAAATTGTGTACCCATTACCTGAGTTTTAAAATCAATATAATATCATGTAAGTACTTTTCAAAGAATTTGTTACGGAATTAAGCAACAAGAAGGAATGGGATCCAATTGCCATTTCCAGACTTGAAAAGAATGCCATCAAATACACAGATGGCTCAAAAATGAAAGAAGGCTCAGGATGTGGAGTTTACTCCAGAGGACTAAACCTAAGGATTAAGTGGGGAATGGGAAACAATACCAGCGTGGTTCAAACAGAACTCGCTGGTATTTCAATTGCCACAAAAGAACTAACCAGGAAAGGAATTTCTGGCAAAAACATAACAATCTGCACTGATAGTAGACAAGCCCTATTAGCCTTGAACAAACAACGTGTTATATCGGGGCTAGTACTAGAGTGCCACCTAGATTTAGCTGACGCATCGGCAGATAAGAATATTATCCTGTGGGCTAAAGGGCACGACAGGAGTAAGGGAATTCGCATTACCGATTCTTTAGCCAGGGAAGCGGTTGGACTGAAAATTTCAGGACCCAGTGACACCTACGACCTGACGACTTCGACAATTGCGGAACTAGCCAAACGTTACACCCATGCTCAATCCCTTAAGAGATGGGATGCAGTTTTGCCAGGATCACCCTAGGCGACATTGGGAAGCTGGCGCCGAAGAAATATTTGGCAATGACCAGGAAAAACCTACGTGATGCCAAAATTCTTAGGGCAGACCCAACAAAAAAGTTTTCTAATACAGTAAGAGAGATTGTTAATAATTCTAATTATGTTTTCAATGACTAT
>CAJUYG010008024.1:0-10251 GCA_910591675.1 Galerucella calmariensis | reverse complement strand
TTCCAACATAAATTGACGTGTTTTTGGATTTTTTCTAAATACCAGTACCTATTACAAAAGTTATTAAAGGTGGATACTTTTATCTGAAAAGCACTGTATAGATTTTAGTCAAATGAAATAATATTATACACTGTGGCCAAATGTAAAAAATTCGATAACGCATAAATAAGGGTATGTTGGGAAAAACGCTTGAGCATGTATTTTTGAATGCGCATTTTTATCAAAAAAAATTATATAGGGTGTGTCATTTGACAGTTGCCAATACCAAATTTCTTATTTTAAGTGCAGCTCCATGTATATTATTTATTTTTTGGATTCTTCAGAAAATTCTAGACATAATTCATGTACAATGTCCTATACCTATATTCAACTGCTTCGGAGTTTTCAGATTTATTACAAAAATTATCATTAAAAAAGAAAATTATTTTATTTCACAAATTCGCTACATTATACTAAAAACCTAGTAAGTAATACTGATTATCTCTTAATAATTAAAACATTAATGTCAATTTTCAAAGTAGGAAATGTTCAAAATGTTCGTCTTGGCAACATGCTAATCTGGTATAGAAATATCTTCTAACGTAACTCAACATCTCAGGCGTAACTGATGACAATAAAACTTTTCGGATTCACTGCACTATTCCTGATGAAAAAGAAAAAAGAATTGAGTATTTATAATAAGAATGACCAGAAAGTCTTATAGAGTTTTCAGATAATAATTTATTATTCGCCAACAAAATAAATTCGACCCTGTCACGGCTAATACTTGTATGGCTTTATTGCATGCTATCCCATCTCAGGTCAGGTCAGTTTCTTACATCGTGAAAGGAACTACTACACTCTGGGCCGAAATAAAGGAGTACATTTTTAAATTGGAAATATTTTTTTTGTTTTTGGGCGATTTATTTTCTTTTTGCAGGGATAATAACCTAACATGTCCTCAATATGATTGTAAATTTGGAAGCAAAAATAATATACAGGGTCGGACTTATAAAAAAAATTATATAAAAGTGCATTCGAGCTCGTTGCAAATGAAAACTGTTTTAGCTAAAATTGTACTTATATACGCCTAACAGCCCAGAATTAAATCCGGTTGATTATTCAATTTGGGGAATTTTCTAACAAAATTTGAAACAATCCAGCAGCTCAAAGAAAGAATACAGTTTGTTTGGAACAATTTTGAATAGGGTGCAATAAATGGGGCTATCAATTTATGACGCAGACGACTTCCAGAAGTGGTAAACAATAATGGTGGCCACATTCATAATATTTTACTCTAAGTTTTAAAGTTACTAAACTGTTTTCATAAATGTGTTGTTTGTTAAAATGTTATTTAATAAAAAATGGTATTTCGCGAATCTGGTAATTTCGGAAAATTTCCTTTTTACTGAAGTGCTCTGGATAGTTTATCTACCGAAAATGTATATTAGTTCAATTTTAGCTATAGTCGCGTCAATGAAGCCTTTGCTTCGGAAGTCCTCAGTCCCCAGTCCTCAGAGCAGCTCCGATTTTGATGAATTTTTTTTAATTTGGTTTTTTATTATTTAAAACCAGAAACCTCTTAGAGCGAGGACGGAACTATTTATATTGTTTAAACAATATCAACGATATTTATATAAAAAATTCAGTTTGGTCTCTATTTTTTTGTAAAAAAATCTCCATATAATATTAATCTTATTGTAACAAATAGTTGTTACAAAAAAGTTTTTAACAATAATTTAATATTAAAACAAAAAAAAACATTTATGTGTTACCTGCATATGCTACAAATACTTCTTTTTGCTCACACATATGTGGACGAGGATCTCTTGAGTATATTTTTCTTAATATTATTTTCGATGTTCCTTTTTTTTCACTAATATATATGTCAAATCATGTCAAGGCGATTTTCTTTACCAATTTTCTAAATAGAATTATTTAGCTATAACTAACTAAGAACCAGAGCATTCGTAATAACATACATATATACAGGGTGGGGCACTATGAACGAACTATTCTCTGGCGTCTTAACCGCAAATAAAATTAGAAAAAATAAGACGTAAAATTAAGTATATTACTTAGGACTATAATTTAAAAATATTTTGGAATATACAGGGTGCTCCAAAAAAGCGTGCCGTATCAAAGTTAGGTTCCTTTAAATGGAACACCCTGTATATTATCACATTTTTGAATTGTACTATTAAAAATAATGTAAGTTCATTAACATTTCCCTATACCTACCTAGCTCAGTTTCCAGGATAAATCGATTTTACATAATTTGTAGACCCTCCAATAACTTCAAAATAAAAACGAATAACCACATTTGCTTTACACCATCTCACTAGAAGCTTTTAACATTCTGTTTCCAATATTTACTGGTATGCTATCATATAAAGGGTGTTTTTAATATGACAGTATAACACTAACCATTTAATACATGAATTTCTGGCTTAATTTTAATGGAACACCCAGTATCTGTTGGGTCTGTTAAATGTGGGAATTTATTACCTTTCAGTTGGTATTAGGGTTGCCTATATCTAACTCTGATAGTTCTCGAGAAATTTTAAATTTGTTTTTTAAAACTCAATTATTTGCTGATATCTAGTTACCCATGTCATGATACTCCGATGGAAAGATTTTAAAAATTTAAAATTTGTTATTTTGACAGTAAGTGTTGTTGTATGATTTATTATCGATAAATTAAAGGTCTCTTAAATCAGAATTTTATTAAGGGTAAGTACACTATTTTTGGGCATACAGATACAATAAGCTTTAAAATTATAAAAAAATAACTAGGTACAAAAAATTCAAATAAGGTGTTCAAAGTGACGCCCATCTTGTTGGATACAAATTTGAACCTTTTTTAAAAAAAAATTCTTAACACTTTCTTTAACATTTCTGGTGTTACTGTTTGAAACGCTCTCCTTATCCTATCCTTCATGTTCTCAGGAGTGGTTGGCTCTGTATTGTAGACAATACGTTTTATGTAACCCCAAAGAAAATAGTCTAATGGCGTCAAGCATGGGAACCTTGGCGGCCAAAGATAAGGAGCCCCTGGCCCAATCCATTTTTGTGGAAAAATATTGTTCAGGTAACGCCGGACAATTATACTGTAATCAACAGACGCACCATCTAACTGCAGCCACATTTTTTGTCCTATAGCTAGTGGAACGTCTTCTAAAAGTTCGGGTAGTTTGTTACGTAAAAATTTACGAAATTTTCTTCCAGTTAGCTTTAAGTTTTTTTACTAATCTTATTGCAAAGTTAATGTTTGAGTGACCTTAATAAAATTCTGATTTAAGAAACCTTTAATTTATCGATAATAAATCATACAACAAAGCACTTACTGTCAAAATAACAAATTTTAAATTTTTAAAATCTTTCCATCGGAGTATCATGTCATGGGTAACTAGATATCAGCAAATAATTGAGTATTAAAAAACAAATTTAAAATTTCTCGAGAACTATCAGAGTTAGATATAGGCAACCCTAATACCAACTGAAAGGTAATAAATTCCCACGTTTAACAGACTCAACAGATACTGGGTGTTCCATTAAAATTAAGCCAGAAATTCATGTATCAAATAGTTAGTGTTATACTGTCATATTAAAAGCACCCTGTATATGATAGCATACCAGTATATATTGGAAACATAATATTAAAAGCTTCTAGTGAGATGCTGTAAAGCAAATTTGGTTATTCGTTTTTATTTTGAAGTTATTGTATTTTTTCGGAGGGTCTACAAATTATGTAAAATCGATTTATCCTGGAAACTGAGCTAGATAGGTATAGGGAAATGTTAATGAACTTACATTATTTTTAATAGTAAAAATTCAAAAATGTGATAAAATACAGGGTGTTCCATTTAAAGGAACCTAACTTTGATACGGCACGCTTTTTTGGAGCACCCTGTATATTCCAAAATATTTTTAAATTATAGTCCTAAGTTATCTACTTAATTCTACGTCTTATTTTTTCTAATTCTATTTGCCGTTAAGACGCCAGAGAATAGTTCGTTCATAGTGCCCCACCCTGTATAATATTTAACGTTGCATTCACTACTAAGACAGTTTTCATTTGCAACGGGCTCAAATGCACTGTTATATAATTTTCTTTATAAGTCCGACCCTGTACATTATTTTTGCTTCCAAATTTACAGTCATGTTGAGGACATGTTAGGTTATTAGCCATGCAAAAAGAAAATAAATCGCAAAAAAAACAAAACAAAAATTTCAAATTAAAAAATTACTCCTTTATTTCGGCCCACAGTGTATACAAAACTCAATTACATCCGTAACAATAAAATGTTCAGTCGAGTCAGGTGGTTCTTGAATTATTGATAAATCGAGCTACTGAAAGTATGTAAGTTATTAAAAGAATTTGCAAGTCTCATTGCTCTAGGCAGGAACGAGTGAAAAGCATAATTGTATCGATTATTTTTTCACTTGTCAAAATCTGACATTTTGGTGGTTTTAACCAATAGCAATACATTATTCTAGCCAATCATTCGGCATTATACTGATAATTCTGCTTCCTCATCGATAATACCTTGTTTACATTGAAACGTCAAAATTTTACTTTGAGTGCTTTGAATTTGTCATTATTGACAACTAAAAGTGCTTCGAAATTTATTGAAAAAAGAACACAAACCGATTCAGTGCCATCACCCAAGAGAATATTGAACTTCAGGTAATACAAAATTTTAAATTGTTGAAAAAAATAATCTTCCCAAATACTCGCTCTTCAAATTTTATCACATAATTTTTTATTTTCATCACTCAAACTTTTGTTTATTTGAGGCAAAAACATTCAAACAAACCGAATTTAGATAAAATCCCTCGTCTTACGGACTCGTGATTTTATCAAATAGTTTGTTTTCATATTTTTGCCAAATAAACAAGTTTTCGTGGAAAAGAAAAAATTATCGATAAAATTTGAAGCACTCGTGGTATTACCTTTGATAATTTTTTACTGAATATAGTAACCAATCAAATTACTTAATTTCAAGTCATGTGTCAAATTTCATCCAATCACCGCTGTATTACAGCGATAATGCCCTACATGTGGTGTTTTCAGTTTGGTGTTTATTTTTTATTAAAAATTAATTAAACGTCAAACTGACAACTGGATTAAAAATGTCGCGAATATTTGGAATTGCATCTAACGATTCAATTAATTTACCAATTGTACTTTTCACAACTGTAGTTTTGAATAAAAATGAATAATATTTGTTTGATTATAATTAATAAATTATTAAACGTCAGATTGACAATCAATTTTTTGATATCAACAAAGTAAAAAATTATCTTATGGAATACTCCTCGGGTCTTGATAAATACTCAAAATTTTGTCGTAGAGAATCCTTCAAGCGTGTTGCTCAAAGATAATAGCCCTCGGCCTGCGGCCTTGGGCATTATCAAGCAACACGCTTTCAGCATTCTCTATGACAAAGTTATCTCGGTATTATCAAGACCCTAGGGGTATTACTACTGATTATCTCACCTGCCTAGTTGAGCGAGGTGGTGCAGACAGGCATATCTTATTAAGAAGCTGTGGATAGTTACAAATACCATATAAGAAGTTGAATAGCAATAAAAAGTCTTTCTGCTTTTTGTAGCTCTCAAGAGATGAGATGCCCAATTATTGCTGCCATGTATTGTAATCTCCAAAAGCATTAAGCTTAAATGCTTTATAGCGAGAAAGAAAATGTCTTAAACCTGTTCAATCTGGAGAGCTTTTATAGAATTTATGTTGGTTTTTTTTCCAAAGGAGCCTTCCTTTCGCCGGCACCACCTCAGTCTCCTGGGCTTATTGTGGATACTCCTAGTGTTCTGACTACAACCTATTCAGCCAATTCGTTCCCTGTATAAGCTCATACAGGTTCTTTGATGGTTGGTTGTAGAGGTCTTATGGAGTCATTTGGGTTCTGCCACACAGTTTCTGCCTTCTGTGTTCCAGCGACTCACAGTTGCATAGTATATGCAGAACTGTTTCGGTATTCTTTTTGCATCTTCTGCATGTAAGGTTTCCGTTATACAGCCCTATTTTATTTAGGTGCTCCTTTGTGGGAAAGTATCCCGTAAGTAGCCCCGTTATGATGCGTAGTTTGTTCCTGCTCATTGAGAGCAGTTCTTTCGCTACTTTTTCTGATGGTTCTTTTATGAATTTCTCCCCATGTATTTGCCTGGTCGTATTCTTCCAGTGTTTCTTTCACCTACCTTTCACCCACATCTGGAGATGCCCACAGCAGGTTCATGTTGGTTACTTCACGAGCTGTTCTTTTTACAAAGCCCAACATTTTCATTGATTTTTGTATGTCACTAGTGACGTGGCAATTGAAACTAAGAGAGTTATCGAGTAGCTAAAAGCGGCTGTCTTAATGGAGCAACTCATTGACGTAACGGCTACAAGATATATCCTTAATAATGAGTTCCAAATACATATACCAGGTAGGGAAGACTGGAAGAAAGGTGTACCCATCTACCCATATAGGCTGAGGCAACCTGGTATACGGACGGCTCTAAGTCAGAAGTAGGTGTAGAGCTAAAAAAATAATAGAGCTATTCCAATAAACCTATCTAAGAACGTAACAACTTTCCAAGCGAAAGTGATGGCGTTGAAGAAATTAAGACCCAGGAAAGGATATTCCGTTTAGTTGCTGTCTTCACTTCTGAAGGCACTTGATTCTAAGCTTGTATGGGAACCTTCAATGCCCTTAGAGATCATTGCAAGGTCACGGTAGCCTGGGTACCAGGGCACAAGGGTCATAAGGGCAACGAATTTGCGGATGAAACGGCTAAGGGTGGGTTTATCAATGCTCGGTTAAATATTGTAGCCCTTGGCTAAATCTTAGCTGTTGGTCAAAGTGTTTATCAACTGCCAGTTTGCATTAGCTGGCAGTCAAACTTTCGGCTAACCTAGCTGCCACTATCAAGTTGATGTTAACCATGGAACATACAGTTAAATACGAGAAAGTGGTGTTCCGTTATTCTAACCAAAGATTCTAACTGACAACTGTGTCATGATTTTTTCATGTTTGCTCATATTTTGCAACAAAGATTATTTCAACTTTAAATTTGATTGTGTTATTATCGTTTAGGGTGAAATCGAGAAGCTTATTTGATTCTTAAATAGTAGTTTAGTAGCATATAGGTTTTGTTTGTATTTTATTTCATTGTTATTGTCAATGTATCTTGAGGAACTTGACGACCATTTCGATGAAGAGCTTGGAGAGTGGCGAGATATTGGAATTTGTGGAGTACGAAAGACGACCATATACTGTTGAAGAACGTATAAATACCTTTGAAGAGCTCGATGATGTCGAGTTTATTACTCGTTTCGATTATCTAAACCCAGTGTTCTCATGATACTCCAACAATTTCCAGCTATTCTCGCCAAGTCACAGCATCCGTCTTTTTGTATTCTATTATACTTTTATGGTGAACGGCTACTTTTATAAGTACCTAATTGTCGCTCTGACACCGTGAAATTGGGATATCTTTTTTGTTTTGTGGACATGTTCACAAAACAGTCTAACCTATAGAAGTGAAAGTTTATAGGATGACCTTGAATACAAAAATGAGGTTTCAAACCCATCCACCCGAAGCGCTAGTTGCAATTGAGTTGTCGAAACAGGCCTGGCAGCTAAGGCCTTTAGCACGGAAAGAAGAAAAGATTTTGAAATTCATCAAAGCTGTCATATAGTTTGTTGTTGTCATCATTGTCTTTTACAGAATGTTTCCTTTTGCCATTTGCTGCTGTTATTTGTGTTTTAATTAGGTACTGTAAGTCTTATCAAGTGTGATAATTCATAATATTTATAATGGTTGGTGTGAAGTGTTGCGTTCCTGGTTGTACAGACATTGCATCAAAACGACATAGGTTTCCCAAACATGACCCTTTGTTATTGAATGAATGGGTTGCCTTTATTCGCAATCCAAAACCAAAGGAATTAAGCGCTGAACAGATTTATAAATTTTACAAAGTTTGCAACAGATATTTTGAACCACAATAATTTTATTGGGACAAAAAGGGGCCTCACTCGCAAAGCTGTTCCTACAATCCTTTCAGGATTGATCAAAAAGTGATAGGAAATACGTAATATTATCACTCTTACACCTTACTTAGCGCGTGGTAAAATGTAAATTGCATTTAGGAATTCCTAAATTCGTATTAGGTATTACCTGACTGTAGGAAATGGTTAGTGAAATCGGGCATTAGTCATTCAAAAACAAACTTCTATTAAAAAAAGCGTTATGAAATAGTTCTGAACCCATCCACTGCAATCGCTGAAATTCTTCTTCCCTTAGTCTGTTTTTCGGCCTCAGCTGCCTTGCCTATTTCGACAACTCAATTGCAACTAGCGCTTCAGGTGGATGGGTTTGACACCTCATTTTTTCATTCTAGGTAATCCTATTGGACTTTCACTTCTATTGGTTAGACTGTTTTGTGGACATGTTCAAATGCAAACAACTCAACAAAGCACAACATAGACGAAATAAAAATAACAGTACCACAATTTTGACACTGACAAGTGAAATTTTCCACGATGTTGTCAGAGTAAGCTTACGGTAAAATAGAAAAATAATAGCTTTCACCTCTATATTCTTGATTCAGTGTGTTATATATGTTATATGCGAATAAAATTGATAATATGTATATTTCATGTAACGGGTGATCCTCCTAACACCAAATTAAAATGAGAAATTTACGCTCTGACAACATTACACTCACCGTTCATAACCCGAACAAGGTTGTCAAATGCTCAATTACACTTAGCCTCCAGTTAGCTAGCTGTCGGTTATGTGGTGCATTGATAAACGCTTTCTATTGTAACCGAGACTTTGACTGGCGGCTAGAGATAGCTGAGGGCTACGTAGCTGACAGATTTAACCGAGCATTGATAAACCCGCCCTAAGGCTCATCAATGCCAGTCATTGCACTGGAGCTTTTTTGCGGCGTCGCAAAGTCGACAATAAGTATGGCCACAAGCATAGAAATCTTTAGAGAGGTGGGTAATCTCACCTGGACAGAGACAGACGAAACAGTTCATTAGAGGAAATTTGCCAACTTTTACGGCAGATCTAATAAGCAAAGACAGGAAATCTGTCAAAGTCGTATATAGTAGGTATATTAAGGGCATTGTAAGCTTAATAGGCACGCAAAGCTAATGAGGTTGACAGACGAAGCCATGTGTGGGCTCTGACGCCTAAAGGAGGAAACTGCTGAGGACATTCTATGTCAGTGTAGTTGCTTGGCGAATTGCGGTTTCTTGTACTAGGCGATGAGAAGCCACCGGCAAGAAATTACATGAAAGATTCGAGGCTGATTGGCAACTTAAAAAGAGTCTGACTGGACAATATAATGTAGATTCGGAGGACCACAATTAGATCAAAAAGGTCGCAGTAGATTAGGCCACCTCATCAAATATAATCTATTGTTCTCCAATTCGCAGGTAGAAAAAGAAGAACCTGGTTACGTGTTTTGAATTTCGTCATAATGACCTATAGTTACTTGTATTAGTCTTAATTATGTTTTTAGTTTTGTAATAACCGTCTTTGAGAAGAGCTGCATTTGTGAAAGTTTCGTGAAAACGAATGAACGTTGTACTAAACGTCCGAAATTTGGACCAGTAAGTCTAAACGGAAGAAACGGTGATTTTAAACGTATTACGGTATTTACAGAAAAAAATCGCATGTCGTTAAGCATGTCTTCTTCTAGTGCTTACTGTTTGCAAAACGCATAAAGAAATGAACGCACAAGTTTTTAAAAATTGATTTAAGTTGTTTTTCGAAAATATTCCATAAGGATCTCTCGTAGTTGTCAGCAATCTGACCTGCAAAGAAAATTACCAGCCTCATCATGGAGAAAAGCTGAAATAATGAAAAAAAGTTAAAACATTTCCCAATTAAAATACATGTAAACTTTGATGATTTTTTTTTAAATATCTATATCTCAGCCGTATTTAATGCTATCAGATTGTTTTAAAGTGGGGTTCACTATGAACTGATAGTTCTACTAAAGTGTTTAGTGTGGCGTAGCTGTAATTTGCACCTGTGAGATGGTACCGGTCACTCAATCAGATTTTGCTAAAAAGTTTTCATTTTTGAAGTTATTTTAAAAACGACTGAATTTATAGAAAAAATGTGGATGACAAACTTGTAGGAAATTAGTTGCCTTTGAAGAAGGTTCAATAAGTTGAATTGGTATAGTTCAATTACGATAAGTTTGCAATAACAAAACATGACAGATGTTTTGCATCGTTGCCACGT
>CAJUYG010008022.1:0-10252 GCA_910591675.1 Galerucella calmariensis | reverse complement strand
TTTTCGAATGTGTCTGGAAAAACCTCGGAGAAGATATTCAGGTCCAGTTTCAGGTGCTCGGGGGATCATTTTGAATGTCAAATTCTGCTTCAGCGACCCAAAAAACCCCCCTTAACTATTATCGGTTCGTCTTTTTCGAATGTGTCAGAAAAATTCTTGGAGAGGACGTCTACGTCCAGGTTGGGGCGCACCAGGTGTGTGGGGGGTGTTCGCCGATGCCATATTTGAATTCAGCGACCCAAAAAATCCCCGGGCGCCAAGTGTTTTTCCTTCCCCGCACTAATTCTGGGAGTGTTCCACGGAGATGACGTTCGTCGGCGTTCCTGAGCCCCAGGTGGTCAGGGTGTTAATTTGAACATCATAATCGTGATCAGCGACCTCGAAAACCCCCGAGTACCCATTCTGGGCCAGTTCTGAACGGGCGTCTCAAAAAATGCATTTTTCGAATGCATTTTTGGCTGCAACAATGCAATTTCTGATTTCTTTTTCGCGTATAATGACGCGACTATTAATATTTTCATATATTATCACACACTTACCTTGCTGTAGACATTGTTTTCTACTAGCAATTAACTTATCATTATTATGATCATTATTTCAAGTTATACTTGCTCAGCCCTTGCTGGCAATGTACACCTATCCCGAGAGTGTGTTAACGCAAATGGGATTAGGCTCAGTAATTACATATTTAGAAATTTACGGACAGTGTAACAAGCATTTAAATGTGCAGCCTTCTGCAGATTGATGTATGTGTTTTGTTGAAGACCTAGTTTGGTGAGGCTGTCTTGTGGAGTTTTGGGAATTAGTCCCGTTGATGAAACGATGACTGACACCACCTATACTCTGAATGCAATCTGTCCTACCTCGTCGTACTGAATATCTTCCAGTTTTGTTTTTGTCCAGTTCAGAATTCCAAATGATTATGTCAAGAGCGGTAGGTACTAATTAGTTTGGAGAGATTTCCTGCGTTCAACTGGAATTTCAATGAAGTAGTTACCCTTTGACTGAACTGGCTTCTTATTTTGGTTTTTGTTTGCTTCTGGTCTAGTAGCTTAGCTTGCTGGAATCCTAGATATTTGCAGGCTTCACCATTTTGCATGGCATTTATAATAGAATTCCCATTAGGTAGTACCTACCACATCCTTGTAAACGATTTTACCCTTCTCCATAGTCAAGGTTTTGCAAATCCTATTTGTATATTGTTATTATTATTTGTTCAATCATATAGGTATTAAATGTTATGTGCAATTGTGAATACTACATTATTTTTTTAACCGCTTAAAAAGGTGCAGTGAATGTTACATCACCTGTTAAATTGTCTTCGTCCGAGGACGATGTTTTGTTTTATTTCCTGTTTTATTCTTGACCTTTATATCAAATTACATATTATGTTATGGTTTAAGTGCTTATGTGTCTAGTTTATAAATTAGCTGGATTGTATATTATACAGTCAGATACATACACTGTGTTATTTATAAGATGCGACATAGGGATTCCTGTCCAAAACTGTCAACGGCAAGCTAATTTTGATTTGGGAAGGTCGTTGAAAAATAAGTTCAAATGCACTTTCAATTTTCTTAAATTCGCTCTGGTTTAATAAAAAAATGTGCATGGGAATCGAACCGCGATACGTTTAACTTTCAAATTTCCAGTGCTTCTACCCGTCTGGCTATCTCCTACGCGCTTGAAAGTATTCGAAAGCGGTATGAAAATAGAGTTGGACTTTTTTAAACATAAATATTCATTTTTTTATTAAACCAGAGCAAATTTGAGAATATTAAAAGTGAATTTGAACTTATTTTTCAAAGACCTTTCCAAATTTGTTATTATTTTTTATGAACGCTATTTGGTAAAAAAGTTATCTCGAGTTTGACAGTTTTGTACAGGAATCCCTATCTCGCATCTTATAAATAACACAATCCATATCAATAAGTTCACAAATGTTAGGGAAGTACACAAATATTGGATTTAAGTTGAAAACTATTAACCATTTCATTAACAAAAAGAATATTGATATACCGCCACAGTATAGGAACGAACCAGTATGTTATCTCGTGACGTTACACTGCCCAGCTCTCTGTGACCTACAACGTCGTTCGGATGAGTATGAGTATCTCATCCGGCGGCCAGTGCCATAGCCAGTGCTGTGCTGCGATCCAACTAAAGTGCCAGTGGTGAATTTGCGAATCGAATTATTTATCACAGCTTATATTTTTATTTACGGGTTTTCGGTATTATTTTTATAGTTTATAAGCATTTTTTTGCCATGGATACCATTAAAAAGAAGAAAACGGGTATTGTGTGTGTAGTTCGTGGATGTAACAATAAATATTATAATTGTGATGGAAAATTATACCTTTTTCCAAAGGATTCAGAAAGGTGAGAAACTGTTAGTATAATACTTTATTATTTGATCTCCATATTTCATTTATGAGCCTTAGTTTCATGCATTGATTTAATTTGTTGTTTTTGTTTCAAAGCTAAAGTTTGGCTCGAAGCATGCGATAGGCCAGACTTGATGCCAAAACTATAAACTCTATACAATAGTAGTCATCGTTTATGTGGTGCTCATTTTTAACCAGACATGATTATGCAACCCCATAAAAGAAAACTTCTTTAAAAAAAGGCTATTCCAACAAAGACTTTCAGACAAATGATTTATTGGAAAAGAATTTTGTTCGCTACTTTTGTGATTATTTAATTGAAACATGTTCGGAAATTCATACATTCAGCGTATGTGAGACGTATCAGAATTTAGACGATTCGTCTTTATACTGTTACCTTAGAGCTTATGAAAATAAGGAATAAGGATACTTTTGGAAACTTGAATATGCCGCATGAACATTTTGTACAATACATTTCATTATTAGAAACATTATTCCAAATGACTTTTGAGAAAGTTGCTACAGAAGATAATATTGTTGAATCACTCATAAATATTAATCAAACAACAGAGTTTGTACATCCTTGTGTTGATTTTCCAATAAAATATTTAATGAAACTTTTCTTCAGGGTACGACTATATTACACATTAAAATTTGTCAATAAAAATTTCAAAAATCATAACAAAATGAAAATTGTAATATGGAAAAACCAATAAATATTTGGTATAAGACTATTGTTTTATTCACTCATCAGTGTACTGTTCTACAATATTTAAGAAAAAACATTTAACACGTTCAAGTCATTTTAAAACTTATGCCACCTACGCCTATGGTAAAATGAATCGTAAAGCGATCCGTTCAAGGTCATCAAAAGCTCTGGCAATTTATGAATGAAATTCATAAGAGTTATACTACTGGTTCGTTCTTATACTGTGATACCGCTAGGAACATACAGAAGATAAAATATAGGTACCTACAGTAGGTAATATCAAAAAGAGGCGACTGCATTTATTTGCTCATGTATTTTATTTGCAAAAATTATTATTTTTCAAAGTCAACTGATAAATTCAACAAAACCGACGGGAATCTTCAATCAACACAATTTAAGGTTGTGTGTGCCCTAATAATTTTATCTAAAAAATTCGACAACAACTAGACAATCAATAATGATTGTCAGCCTAATTATAAATAATTTGCATGTAAAAACAATCGATTTTCTTAATGACATTTCATGTTAATCATGTCCATGCATTAAAATAATCTAAAAAATTCTTAGCATTGTTAACATTGGATAATTCAAAAATTACGTGATTACCTGATTGTTATTATAATGGCTGTTTGTAATCGAAGTGATTCAATAGCAAAATATTTATAAAAATAATCACCATTTTCGGTATTGAGTCTTCCAGATTTCAGATACTAAACAATCTTTTTTATATTTTTCAATAGAACGTTTCGATAGCTTTCCATCTACCATTATCAAGAACAATAAGTTTCTACCGAAACATTGAACTCAAAAATATAAACAATATTGTTGTTTCATTTACAGGAGCCCTGTTAAAAAGTGATTGTAGTGAAGAAAAGGAAATTAATCATAGAATCATGAAAGCTAACAAAAGTGCAGGAGCAATAAATCACTTATTCCGGTCAAAGCATCTGTCAAGGAAATCAAAACTAAGATTGTACAATACTATATTGAAGCCTACGATATTGTATAGTTGTGAGACATGTGTTATAAATAAAAAACAAAGAGAAAGTGTAATTAGATGGGAAAGGAAAATGTTAAGAAGAATTCTGGGAGGAAAAAAAGTAGAAGGGGTGTATATGAGAAGGACTAACGAAGAATTATATAACATTTATCGTGAACCCAAAATAGATGCAACTATTACATCAAGAAGACTTCAGTGGTTAGAGCACATAGAAAGGATGGAAGGAGGAAGAATAGTGATGGAGAGTTCCGGAAGGCAAGAAGAAAATAGGCAGACCAAGGAAAAGATGGAGGGAGGTGGTACTAGAAGACCCGAAAGAAAATAATGTGAATCGATGGAGAGAAAAAGCCAAAGAATTGTCGCAGCAGCCATTAAAGCACTGAGCTGTTGTGTAATCAGTTTCAAATTGGCGTGAGAATGTATAGACAAACTAAATATACTAGGCTATATACAGGGTGTTCATTTCAGGACTTCCTACCCTAATTTTCTTGAAATGTGTGTTCTGTTCGAATTGCTCGACATTCTGCAGCAATGCTTTATCGAAGGTCTTCTATATTTTGTGGCGGGGGTGTGTAAACAACTGATTTTAAATGTCCCCATAGAAAAAAATCACATGGTGGTAGATCTGGGGACCTAGCTGGCCACTCTATAGGTCCTCTTCGCCCTATCCATTTACCGGGAAATACATTGTTTAGCCATTGACAGACCGGAAGCACATAATGGGGGGAGCTCCATCTTGCTGAAAATATAACTCATTTTCGTCAAGAAAGTTGTTGCCATCTCTATCCAGTTGATTTTCAATTGCTTCGGTAATTAACGGATTGATCGTATTTTCTAGCATATTCAAGTACATCTCACCATTTAGATTTCCATTTATATACAATGGACCAATTACTTGATTTCCTAGTATACCGGCCCTTACATTAATTTTTTGGGGATGCTGGGTATGTCCTTCGACAAATACATGGTCATTTTCATTGCTCCAATATCTGCAATTATGTTTGTTGACAAAACCATTTAAATAAAAAGTACACTCATCAGTGAAGCAGATATTTTTTAAAAGTTCGTTATTGTTATTAATAATTGTAGTCATTTGTTCACAAAACTCAATTCTTCTGTCAAAATCGTCTTCACTTAACTCTTGACATACTTTCATTTTATAGGGATGGAATTTATTAATTTTTGTAATTTTGTGGACAGAGCCTAAGGAAATTCCAGTTACAGCAGAAATGGTACGTAACGAAGTATTAGGATTCATACCAAAATAACCTATCACTTCAATTTGAGTGGCTTCATTCAAAACTCTTGGCTGATCATGTTTTAAATTTGCAACAGATCCTGTTTGAGTAAATTTGGCGATTAGATTTAGGACATACCTATGAGAGGTGTTCTTATCTGGGTGCTTTTCGTTAAATATTGCAGCAGTTCGTCGAGCACATTGGCGCCGTAAATTAACACTATTTCAACTTTTTCAGTTAAGGTGTAAACCATTTTTAATAAATTGCTTTTTCACACAACTGAAAAGTATGGTAAACAATTCAACAGGTATCATGTATTTTATTTTCTCTATCAAAAACATTTTTTTGCATTTTTTTATACAAAAAAGTTGAAAGGAATAACAAAACAAACAATTGCAGTTTTTATTTTAATGGTACGAAGCAGCAAACAGATTTTCCTAAATATTTCTTCAACGAATCGATCAATTGAAAAAAAACAAAAGCCGACGTGTAGAGATTAAAAAGACCTTTAAAATGAAAAATGAGGTATAACTCGATACCTCTTTCCATCTATGATAAAAAGTTGTCCCCTTCGATATATTTGTTGACGTGTCCCAGGATTTTTTTTAAATACACACATTTCGAGAAAATTAGGGTGGGAAGTCCATGAATGAACACCCTGTATATACTGTGGATTCCAGGACACAATGGAATATAAGGAAAGAAAATAGCAAAAAGGAGAACGAAACCTTCTCAGAATCCTAGGGCAGAAAACTTAGGAGATTACTGGATAGAAGAGGGACACCTACCTAAGCTAAAGCCTGGAGACTAAATTTTCTCCGGGAAATAGCTCTAAAGGAGCTATCCTACATCCACAAACTTGCTGATTTTACATCAATCAGTATCCCAGAGTTAGCATTATAATAATTAAAAATATACAACGTCCATGCTAGACTTTTTTATTTTTAATTTGCTGTAGATCGCTCAGAAGGTAGTTGATTGGCTTGTATCATGAAACAATGCTTGTACTGTATACTATACTATACTATTGAAAACACTGTATACAATGCGCTGAAATAAGTTCGGACAGGTCGATTTTTATAATAATAATAGCTATGATACACCAGTTTCGAACAAAATAAAGTACCCAACTAGATTTTTTCCTCGAACCATAAATATTCAAAGTTCCTCGACATCAGCAAAAGTTATACCAATGCCTAAACATAAAGTAGTAAATCCTCTGATAGCTCTTCATATTGTATTGTCTCTCCATAACGCCTTTCATTCTAATTCCGTGTCTAATCCGTTAATATTTATTTGAAGTTTTGAACTGGTTTTCAAGTCAGTAGTCGCTATAACTGAGTAGGTGTGTTAGGTGTGCTATACAAGTCGAGCAACGGGGTGTTGATTTATAGTTTGAAAAGGTAAAGGCGAGTAAATTTAAATTTAGTGAGACCAATCACCACATGGTTACTTGTTTTCTTCTTGCTACTTGTTACCCCTTTAGATTAATTATTATCAGTAATACGTGAGTTTCACAGTAAAGTATACTGGCATCATTGGATAATTTTTTTATTTTTTTATATTAATGTGTGTGTATTTTAATATTTATTTAATTTAACACTCTTTTATTTAAATATTAACTTAATAAAATTCCTAAGTGATAAAAATGGTGTAATCAGACGATTTTAAGCAGGGCTGGACTTGGATCAACAAACAAAATTGTTTCCCTGATAATTTAATTGAAGGTGTCGGGCATAACAAGCTAAAGAGTTCACGAAAAGGATTCAAGAGCAAGAACAAGTTTATTATTATTATTATTATTATTATTATTATTATCATTCCAAGTATGTACTTGCTCAGCACTTGCTGGTAATGTTCACCTATCCCGAGCGTGTGTAAACGCAAATGGGATTAGGCTCGGAAGTCACATATTTAGAAATTTCTGGACAGTGTGACAGGTATTTAGAATGGCAGCCTTCTGCAGATCGATGTATGTATTTTTGTGAAGACCTAGTTTGGTAAGGCTGTCTTGTAGAGTTTTGGGAATTAGTCCCGTAGATGAAACGATGATCGGTACCACCTCTATTTTCTCTGCATGCCACATATGTCTTACCTCAATTGCAAGATCGGTGTATTTTGCAATTTTCCAGATAAACCGAGTTAGCTTTTTTATCCACAACTACAATATCAGGCCGGTTATTCGTCACCCGTCTATCGGTGATAATTGACCTATTGTAGTATAGTCTAAAATCAGCATTCTCTAGCACCGAATTCGGATGGTACTTGTAATATGGGGTGTAGGTGTTCACTAATCCAAATTTGTTGGCCAACTTCTGATGGATGATGTTACAAAGTTGATTGTGCCTGCGTAGGTAATCAATGTTAGCTAAGAATGAACATCCCGACGTAATGTGTTGTATCGTCGCTGTTGTTTGTTGGCACCTTCTGCACTTGTCCGTAGCGATGTTTGGATCTTTCATGACAAATTTCTTGTAATTGTTGGTATTAATTACTTGGTCTTGAATTGCCGTCATAAATCCTTCTGTTTCTGGAAATAATGTTCCATCAGATAGCCACTTATTTGATGCTTCCTTGTCGATATTATTATTATTACATGATAAGGGCAGAGGATCAAGTCCTATTTTGCCCATAATAATTTACAGAATATAAATAAAACAATAACTGACACTACACTAAGTATAAAAAACTACAGATCGAAAATATAGGAATCTATTTGATTTTTGAAACTATTAACATTTTCCGAGCTAATTATTTGCTGAGGAAGATCATTCCAAATATCGAAAATTCTGTTAGGTACTTAAAAAGTTTTGCTTATAACAAGTTCTAAAAGGCTCTTTCTTCAGTTTTAAGGAGTGCCCACGAAGACGGTCGTCTAAAATTTAGAAGAATTATATAAAATAGACAAAGAAAATAGACTCTAAATTGAGGGGGCAAACTGCTTGAAAGTCGCCGAAGTTGAATTTCAAAATTTGGAAGGAGACGGAGACGTCTTTCTTCAAATGTTGTAAGATTTGCCATGGTTAATCTTTCTTCGTACGTAGGTCTAACACGGCCAAAAGACAATCTGGTTGCGCGTCTTTGCACTATTTCTAGCATTTCACGATCTCGAGCTAAATCTGGATACCACGAAGGCCCGGCGTATTCAAGTATGGGTCGGACATAGGTCTTGTAAAGTTTGCAATATGTTTCGAAATAAGCTTTAGAGAAATTTTTTTGTATTAGGAACAGTTTAGAGTTCGCGCGTTTACAAATATATTCATATATTTACGTTTACAATATACTCATATAATGTACTCGTTAGGTCATCAGTCATTTTTGGTTGAGCGCGAATTATAAACAAATGGCATTTTTATTCAAATAATCTTATCTTGATAGGTAATTTCAAGCATTAAATATGTTAAAAACAATCTCCTGGGTATACAAAATTATGTTGCACAAGTTTTTGTTGAACTACTATCCCTGAATTCTCAAAGTATTCGAATTTGTCCATTATTGACCTAGGTTGATAATAAAAAATTATTAATCACTAATAGAGAAATTCAACTTCAGTTGGGTAGAAGAAACAATAATGATCAACTTCACAGCTAGTAGTGAAAAATATAATATTATTATGTACCAAGGACAAAAAAGCTGTCTAGTACAGTCGAGTCACAAATTGGTAGTAGAGATAAAGACGTAGCCGGAACTAGCAAGCAGACGAGACAATAGTCAGTTATTCGCCGAGGTACATATTACATTTTTTCGTCGATCTTTTCAAAAAATTACCAAATTCCAAGCACATTTATGGTCTGAGACAGACCAATTTTGAGGATGACCAAATGTTATATTTATAGTGTATTATACTTAATATTCATTAGACAAAACCCATCAACAAATCACTTTGCTTGTGAACTGAGTTTGTTTAACACATGAAGATTGAAGATTGGGGGGTGCTGAAAAGTGAAGTGGGCTGTTTGGAAATGGGATGATTTGGAATGTATAACCGTGGGATTGAAAGAGTGAATTTAGATAATTAAAGCATTATCGCATTTTATGGAATTGAATCTTTTTACATAAAATCTAGCAAATGGCAAATGACAGAAAAAATAAATTTAGCGTAATATAAGTTAAATTTAAATTACATCCAAATGTACACAAATTTGAAACTTTTTCAATAACAATTTTAATAATTGCGTTTATAATAAAAATAAAATGGAATAGTATTGTTATTGGATTTTAATGGGTATGTTTTTAATTAACATTCTTTCAAAGCCATTGCATTTTTGTCAAGATCATTGACCACATACTATTTACAAACAAATTTAATTCAAAATACATTTTAAAAAGTTTTTAACCACGTTTTGTGGAATAGTTGTTAGTATCAGAGATAATGCTAGTATCACTTTTAAATACCCCCAATGTTTTGAAAATATAATTAATTATTTTAATTATTTATATATAAAATTAATGTATTTTAACATTATTTGTATGCGTTCCAAAAATCAAAATCCTGGCAAACTGACACAAGTAAACAACTTCTTTCCAAAAACGAAAAGAAAAAAGTAAGAACTGAAAAACTACAAACCTACTAACGACTAGAAACGGGGGCACTTATATCCAGAAAAAAATCACTAATCACCACTGATTTATGCAGTCTTAAACTGCAATTGACGGGGAACCACTTTTGAGGACAAAATTTCCACAATGCATGGCACACTGTAACTAAATGACAGGAACCAACGCGGCGATCGTCGTGTTTCTAAAATAAGAGCACTGGGTGCTATTATTAAACACACCATGTGAGTTGGTGTGTGTGTTGATGTATGTTTGTGTATTCCTGTCCTCTTTACCGAGAGAGATAGAAACCATATGTAGTCAAAGGCGCGCACAGGTAAGATTTAATAGAAGGGTTCGGTTGAAATTGAAAGTAGTTTTTAAT
>CAJUYG010008021.1:0-10253 GCA_910591675.1 Galerucella calmariensis | reverse complement strand
GGCACGAAAATGGCTGACCGAGTACGCTTTAGATCACGTGACTTCGTCTCCTCCCTTATTACTATCTCTATGGTATGTATGTACAGTTGGCAGAAGCAAACGTGGTCTCTGGTGGGCGTGTTCATGTCGCTGTAGTTGTATTTTTGTAGTAATAATTCGATATTTTGAATCGATAACCAAATATCGATACCATAAATGTCAACTGAGATATGTAAACAAGGTCAAACTTGCTAAAAATTTAACTCTAAATATTAATAAAAAAATTTATATTGGACCAAAACTAAAACTACTGTTTGCCCTAAATATCTATATTTTCAAATTACATGACTATTAATGTCATGAAAAAGAAGGGTCAAGTCTCTATGGAAAGCAACAAAATATGAACTGGTTATAGTCCAGTGTTGCCTATGCAAAAATGAAAATTACCCGAACTTAATATTCAAATTATCAGAATTTGTCAAAATTACCAAAAGGACACATTGGTTATCTACATAAAGTCTTCGACCCCAGTCAATATGGAAAATCCCCTAAAACAATAGCCATTTTATACATCCCTTCTGCAGAATATTCGAAAAACGATTGAATCCAAATTAGTGAAATTGTCTAAAAATCACATAATCATCCTCGCATTGACAACACTGATACAGAATGAATGAAATGATGTATGTTGATGCAATCACTCGGTCATATTATTTCGATTATATTTAACAATTACTAATGGACAATCGTTAACATTGGCTCTTGATTGGCTGCTTGCGATGAACTTATTTTAGTTCGCATATTTTCCGGGGCTCATGTTTGGTTCTGACAACTGTATGTATGCTGGAAGGTATTTAAGTCACTACGCAGAATCCTAACGTTTTCTGACGCTATTGCTTCAAAAATTTTGGGATACATTTTAAATAAACTCTTGAATAGGATTTTTTGCAATTATGATTTTTAGTTAAAATCTTCAAATAAATGGTTATTAATGGACTTTCGTTCTTTCAGGATTATTCCCGCATTTTTTCAAGAAAAGCTCGTTCTCCGACCTAGTCAAGGGATATCTTTCTTGAATGTCAGAGTTCTCCAGCTTATTTATGACTTCGATGGCAATAACCCTAACGCATTGCCCACTATATTTCTGATGGCGCGTTGCGACAGAGAACGGTATTTCTAAGACTCCGCTTTTCACGTCGTAAATTTCAGATTTTTACGCTGAAGGAAACATTCACTCTCTCTAGAGTATTAAGATACTTAGAGATGGTATATTATCCCTCCAACATATACAAATAATTAATATTACTTTCGTTTTTAATTGTACAAAAATCGTTCTTATATCCAACATTCCTAATTTAAATTGATATGAAGTACCCACTTTATATCTGAATTAGTTTATTCCAATCCAAAACACTTTCGCCACCTTCCTAAGATTCAAGTGAATCATAAAAACCGTAAGTCTAAGCAAGCAAAGATGCATCCATTGCTTATCTTGTCTGGTGATCGTAGTTATGGCTGAAATTATTGTCTGAGGAATATTTCACCATTTTTTCGAATGCTTTGTGACATCTCAGAAAATATTGCTATGAAAATCGAACCAAACCAAATAGTAGTGATAAGCAAAACTGGTCTTGGTCTGCGGAGAAGCAAGACCAAGACTAAGACTGAATGAACAACAAGACCAATACCTAGAATGAATATGCAAGACCAAGACCAAATACAAAAGACAGAATTTTCATCCCACTTCCAAAGCATATTTCGGATGAAATATTTGTCCGAAGTGAAGTCTTCAGGGACTTTCCAGGAGCTTTGTCCCGTCATTCACTGGACTATACCTGATTATTTGAAGAAAAACTACCTAACGGTTTTTCCACTGTACCGAATTAATTCTCCAGAGAAAAACTATAAACAACAACTACACTCGCGTTGTCAAAGTTTAAAGATTCAGAAACCATAGTGGCCTAATTACCACTTAGGTCAGTATGAAACTGAAATTAGCCGAAGTGTTCTATTCATCTGTTTATCAGCTGAATAAACTCTTTTGGGTCACTATGGGCCTGATAATGGGAAGTATAAGAATACGTTGCACAGAAATGATCAAAAATTGCGAATTTGCAGTTGGGCCACTATGGTGCTGAGCGATTCAAATGTTGACCATGATCAACGACAACCAACCATACAATATCTAGCTAAACTGAAATGGGTTAGAAACATACAGTTGGATTAAAGCTGTAGAGCTGATAGAGGAACATGAACCCAGGTACAATGTCTACGCATACTTGGAAGAGTATAATAGGCTCAAACCACACTATCAACACGTTTGCAAATTTACATCGAAATTTGGTCCAGTAATATGAAAAATCACAATATATGTTCCCATTGAAATCGTATAATGGAAGTTCTATATACAAATGGGAATGTATCTTCTACCTAACATATCGATCGTGAGGCCCCATTTGCAAAGAGAAAAGTACAATCACCGGTCGCTGTTCAAACGGGGTTATCAAAAATCAACATTCATATTAGGCCATTCTGAGAATTCTCAGTTAACAGTGGTGATAATTGATATAACAATCATTGGCTAATACTGGCATTAAATCAAACACAATAATCTCGTTCAACCATTGGATATTTTTATCATGAGTCCATGAAATCATTGAAACAGACACGGTCCGGATTACTAGTAAACAATTGAAGTACGATTTAAAAAGTAGGATGAGCTTTCCACTTTTAAGAGGCATATAGAGCACAGTAAGCTCTAAATAATGACCGTACTACACCGACTGCCAGAGACGCAACTTTTCCAATAAGCCCTTGACATTTCCTGTTTCTTATAGGGGTTAGTAAAACATAACGAATAATCTGCAAGTTTGTTCTATCAGGAGTCAAACGAAATGTAACCTTGAATTAGAATGTGATGAACGAAAAGGTTGAAATGTATCCAATAGGTGAACATAATACTGGTTTGTGAATGATTCGTGAGTAATGAGACCGACTTTTACATCATCATAATGATATGGATTCCAACACTGCAATTACAACTACCAATGTTGCTTCTAGAAGTAATATTTGTGGTTAATCTAGCTGAAATCCCTATAAATATATATAATCATATACCCTTATACACTAAGGTGTCGAGTTTGCATTTAATTCTCATATATATATTTTTTCCATTCATTCCTGTTTCTTGCCAATAATGTTCTTGCCTCTTCCCATGATTTATCTCTCTCTCTTAGTATATTACCCACTATTGTATTCCATGTTTGTTTTGGTCTTCCTTTTTTTCTTTTTATTTGTATTTTTGCCTCATATGTCCTTTTTACTTGTCCATTGTTATTCATTCTCTGAATATGTCCTCACCAGCTGAGTTGTCTTTGTTCTATAAATTTCAGTACGGGCTGGACACCTAATTCCTCTCTTATTTTTGTGTTTCTAATTTTGTCCATACTTGTTGTTCCAAATGTTCTTTGCAAGTATTTCATTTCTGTTGCCTGTATTTTGCTTTTTTGTTTACTTGTAAGAGTCCAAGATTCGCATCCATAAGTTAAAACTGGTCGATATATTGTATTATACACTTTTACTTTTGTCTCTTTGGTGATTTCTTATTTGTTTAGAAATTTTTGGTTCATGGCATAGTATAGCTTAATTGTTTTCTCTATTATTTCATTTACCTCTGCATCTTGTTCTCCTGTTTCGTCAAAAGTTATTCCTAAGCATTTGAATTCTTTTACTTGTTCTATTTGTACATCATCTATTTCAATTTCTGTGTTGATCTTCTGATTTCCTATTACGAGTATTTTGGTTTTATTTTTGTTGATTTTTCTTGTAATCGGTTTTCACTTCCTGCTATTAGCACCACATCATCTGCAAAAACTCCTTCAGCTATCTCTACTCTTTCTTAATTTTTATATCCAACGAAAATTTTCTTCACCTTCTGTTCGCTTTTTTTCATAATACTGTCCATATGTATATTAAATAGTGTTGGGCTCAGTCCCCCTTCTTGTCTTAATCCTATGTTGGTTCTAAATCCTGTTGATTTTATGTTGTTTTTTATGATAAAATTTATGTTTCATATATATCTTGAATAATTCCAATTATTTTTTGGTGTATTCCCTTTTCTTTCAGCCCCTTCCATACTTTTTCCCTAGGTACAGTATCAAACGCTTTTTCGAGATCTATGAACGCTAGATATGTGTTTCTATTTTCTGAATGTCTCTTCTCTTCTAATTGATTTATTGTGAATATGTGATCCTACGTACTTTTTCCTGGTCTGAATCCACTTTGTGCCTCTGAAAGCTGATTTTCTAGAGTTGGTTTAATTCTGTTGTTTATAAGCTGTTCATATATCTTCATAACGGTATTTAATAAGGTTATTCCTCTATAGTTTTGACATTGTTTCTGGTCTCCTTTCTTGTGTATAGGTGTAATTAAGGCTACTCCTCATTCTTCTGGAATTTTTCCATCACTCCAAGCTTTATTGATAATTTCTTATAACACTTCCAGTCCTATATTTCCCAGGTTCTTAATCATTTCCGCTGTAATTCTATCATGACCCGGCGCTTTCCCATTTTTCAATTTTATAACAACTCTTTTCAGCTCTTCCAATTTTATACTCTGTATTTCGACTTCTTCGTTTTGATTTTCCTTTTCTTGTTCGTTATTTGGTTTTATTTGAGTTTGTTGATCTAACAGCTCTTGAAAATACTCTCTCCATTTTTCTATAATGTCTGCTCCATTTGTTAGTATCTCTTCATTTTTATCTTTTATGTACTGTTCTTTTCTCTGTTTTTCTGTTCTTAACGATTTTAGAACCTTATAAAATAGTTTTTGATTCCCCATACTATCTTTTTCCATTTTGTTCCCGAAATCTATCCAGGCATTTTGTTTTGCTTTCATTATTAGAACTTTGACTTTCTCTCTTTGAATTTTGTATCTTTTATATTGTTCTTGTGTGTTGTTTTTTAAATACTTTTTCCATTCTTCCTTTTTCTTTTTAATCTCTTCTCTTTAATTTCATTGTTCCACCATGCTGTTTGTTTTTTCCTATTGCCTGTTTTGCAAGTCCCGCAAAGTTCAGTGGCAGTGTTAATGACTACGTTTTTAAATATGTTCCAGCGAATTTTTCTTCCAGTTTTTTCTCTGTTTTCAGTTGATATTTTATTGCAACCGTTTTGTTTCTTAGTTTGTATGTTTTTATTGATATGTGACTTTCTTTCTTCACTATGATTTGTTCAATTTGTGTACTGTCATCATTAATTTTCGCTTCCAGTAGATAGTGGTAATTTCCGCTCCTCTTTTCACTTTAACGTTAAGTATATTTTTTCTTCCTTCTTTTTGTGTTAAAACATAGTCAATAATTGATTTTTCTCCTCTGCTATGTTGTGCTGTCGTGTATTTATGAATATCTTTGTGTTGGTAAAATGTGTTACATATTATCAAATTTTGTAAAAGACAGAAGTCTAACAGTCTTTTTCCGTTATTATTTCTTGTTTTTCTCCATATTTTCCTAGTACATTCTTGTATTTGTTGTCCTGTTCACCTACTCCACTGTTAAAATCTCCTGCAATATATATACTTCCTTTTGATTCTTCTACCGTACTTGTTAAATCTTCCCAGAACTTTGCTTTTTCTTCTGCTTTACCATTTTCATCCGGTCCATATACTGATATGATCGTTCTAACTTTTTGTTTTCCGTTTCTTAGCTCTACAAGTAGTATTCTTTCAGATATCGCTCTATATCTTACAATTTGTTTTGTTACTTTTTCATGTATTATACATCCTACCCCTGCCGCTGCCCTCTGATTTAGGTTTACTCCGCTATATATTAGAATGTGGTCGTTTTGCATTCGAATTTGTCATTGTCCCTTCTTTTTTGTTTCGCTTATTGTTAGTATCTGTAAATTTGTTTTTTCAAATTCATCTATTAATTCCACTTCCTTCTCCTGTAGGCTTCTAACATTCCAAGTCCCTAGTCTCCATATTGTTGATTCATTTCCAACTGGTTTTCCTTTCATTTTTTTCTTGCTCCTGTCCGTTTTCATTGCAATTTTGTTTTGTTCTTTTCGTTCCTCATCTGTCTTGTTTAGCTTTTTTTTGTTGTTTTAAATACTTTTTGGTATCTATAGTCGATGTTTTCCGGTGATCTTTCCCCTACAGTTCATTCATGCCTGTCGGTAGTAGATTGTTGTTCCTCCTTGTGTTCTTCTTTATTTGGTTTATTTTTCTCTATTATTTCGTTGTTTATTACTAATTTGTTATATTTTATTATCGCTTTTTGTCCTTTACTTCTTGCTCCTTTTAGTTGGGGTATGAGTGCTTTTCTTTCTTCTTGAATATTCTTTGGATAGTCTTCATAAATCCATATTTCGGTACCTTTAAGATATTTGGCATTTTTCAAAATTTGAATTTTCGTGCTTTCTTTCAATAATTTTATTATCGGTCTCGTTCTGTTTTCTGTATATTTTCCTAGTCTTCGAATTTCGACGACCTCTATCACCATATCAATATTTATTCCAATTGTTTGCATCACTACTTCTATTTTTTCTTTTGTTTCGGTATCTCCTTCCTTCTCTACGTCGGTAACTCCTTTTATTATAATATTTTTAAGTCTGACCGTGCGTTCCAATTTTTCTATTCTGTCTTCCTAGGTTTTTATTTTTTCTTTCAGATTATTGTTTTCCTGTTTTACTTCTTGCAATTCTAGTACGATGTTATCCAATTTCTGGGTCATTTCTTTCATATTTGTCTCGATTTGTAGGAACATTTGTTCTATTCTAGCCATATCTCCCATTTTTACTTCTCATCGCGAAAAAAGCAGACCCCAGTCAACCCGTCGGAAATCTCACTTTTATCGATCTGAAATTTTTAGTAAATTAAGTTTATTCCAAATAATATTTCTTTGCCTCACTGATAGTTTTGACGGTCTGGCAACATCGCTTTTTTATCGAGTCAAGGTTTTATTGTAGATAATGATCCAAGTTAATTATTTATTTCAATAACTTTTCACATTCACTATATTGTTTTTTGGGTAAATACATTAAATACGTGTTTTTACGTCAGGATTTTTTTGGTCAGCTGAGCCTGAGCACTTCAACTACACTTGACAACTTTTCTTGTAATTGATTTCCTTAACACCACTCGAATTTTCGGGTTTAATGTAGGAGTAAAATTCAATCAATGATTCTACACTCAGCGCCACTTTGCCAATTCATCCCTATAAATATGGAAATCAATTGCTCCTCGTTTGTTTCGCTAAAACTCGAGAGTGGTTGGACCGATTTAGCTGATTCTGGTTTCCAAAGGTTTGTCGAGGAGTCCAGTGAAGGTTCAAACGGTCAGAAAAATTGCAAGGGACATAGTAAGAAAAACAATTTTTATCGAGAAAATAGTTGGTCCTAACCTGTATGTAATAATTGGTTGTGAAATGATCATATTTCAATCGTCTGTCGAACGTCAGACGAAAAGTTATGAAGTTACCTGTAAGAAGAATCAATTTGTCAGTGCATGAAAACTCTATTCACTGTTATTGTCCTAAAATGCAAAGGAAAAGACAAACTGACATAGTCATTTAAATATGCGACGATCTACCTCACGGCAAAAAAAACTGCACTGATAACCAGCTAGAGACAGATAGGAGCAATTCTGTAAGCAAATATTAAATTTTAACGCACAGTTAAAAATAAGACAATCTGCTAACCCATTTTTGCAAGTCTGTATGCATATTGAGCTTTAAAGTGTTAACGGAAAACTCTTTATTGGATACCATACATGTTGAAATTTGAAGCATAATCTTGACTATGTATAGATTGAAACATTTATAATAGCGGAAACTTCGTCAAATTTAACGTCATACCGTTAATTTTTAACCACTTCCTATAGAATTGACCGTAATGATGATGCCCTTTAAATTTCTCAGACAAACAAATTGGTTTTCATGAATTTGACTCATATTTCCAATGACCTTAACAAAAAAATTCCATTGCGTCGTATTCGCTGTTGTGGTGTACCCGAACTGGTTCTATTCTTAGCCTGCCTACTTCATTATTGTTCACTGTGCTATACCAATACAAATGTTAGGCCCGTTTCACAAACGACCGATGATCAGGACGGACGCGCGGTCGGTCCTAGTCATTGGTACGTACGAGTATCATCGGTCAACCGTTGGAAAACGTGCGGGCATCGGTCTGGCCCGTGGCTTGTGCTGATCATAGGTTGATAGCCAAACCATACGATAAACAGAGATATTCACATGCAAGCGTATCATCAGTGGCAGTTTTGATGCGGTGTTGTTTGTGTCTGCTGAGCACGTTTTTTTCATATATTTTTTCGTTTTGGGCTACACAAAATGGCAAATAGTAAAAAAAAATATCGTTTTGATAGGTACTGAACTACTGATATCAACAATAGAACGAAAACCATGTATCTGGGATACTTCTTCGGAAGATTATAAAAACCGTGATATAAAAAACAAAGCTTGGGAAGAAGTCGCTGAAATATTGATACAAAATTTTGTGAATCTAGACGAGACAAAACAACAAGAAGCATTTTTATTTAAAATACTTAATTAGAAATAAGTACATCAAGAAAATTATAGGTAGGTTATTTTAAGTTGTAATCTTACATGATACATAAAAAAGGGCAATGCAACGTAGGTAACATTTCTATAACTATATTAAATTTCCAAAAAAAAAATTATATTTTCGAATCCTGCCATGGAAGTTTTTCAACTGGACTTAGTCCAGTAGCAAAATCATCGCGAACATTCCAAGCAGATCTATCTAGCCTTGTAATATTACCCAAGTCTGTTAAGCCTTTCATTGATAATGTATGATGGGAAGCTTAACCATCTCTTGCGCATACATAATTGTGTAGGACACAGCACGATTTGGTAATTTTTTCAGCCAGTCGCAGTGACACGTTAAGAGGTCTGTGAAAAACTCTCCACTTATTAGATAGAATTCCAAAAGAGTATTCTATAAATCGCCTAGCTCCTGTATGTCGGTAGTTATAAATTTTTATTTATAGTTCAAATTTTTCCTAGCATAAGGACGCATTACATTTGGTGACAGGGAAAAGGCTTCGTCTCCCACAAAGACAAAAGGCAGCGATTTATCTCTGCTCTCTGGAGGTGCATCATCGGGGATATTCAAACATCAATATATGTGAACCAGTAATTAGCATCGCAAATGGCTAAAAGCACTATAGAAAAATATTTTCTATAGTTTAAAAAGTCTGAACCGCTATGAATGGGTTTAATAATCCTTATGTGCTTTCCATCGACTGCTCCCATGCAATTTGGAAAATTAGCATGCTGGGCAAAACCATCTGCAATTTCGAACCACTGCTTTTTGGAGGGATCTGGTAAACATTCGGAAGATAGATGCTTCCAAATACTATCACAAACAGCTTCTACAATTCCACTGATTGTTGATATGCCCATTCGGAATGTAAAATGTAGTCAGTAAATGTATTTCCAGTGGCCAAATACCTAAAATAAAAATTCTGATGTACTTATTTGATTTTTGCGCATAAAGGCAAATACTGTCCATGAAAACAAATCTAGAATAAAATTCGAAATATTATAATAAAATGTAACTAATTACAAAAATATAATGTTTTTAAAATATATATTTTTTTCAGTTAAAGTGATTCGGCAGCGATGGAAATCAGCTCGAGATGCCTACCGCAGAGATAGATCCAAACTTTCAACTTCAAAATCGGGTCGGGCTGCCAAGACATACAAAAAATTTAAAGTTTCTAAATAAAACTTTGAATCTAAACAAAACTGATACGAACTTTCACGTAGAAGAAAGTCAAGATGTGATTGATATGTCTGAAACTGAGGATCCTATAAACAAAGCGGTTTATGAAGAAGAACGAGTAAACACTATACCCAAGAAGCGCAAGCAAAAAAAAATATTGATGAAAAGCTGATGGAATTTCTAAACAATTCGGAAAAATCTGAAGACAATGGCAATCGGGCATTTCTTGAATCTTTGTTGCCAACATTAGATACCTTCGATGAAGCAAAATCGCTACAGTTTCGAGCAGAAGCTCTCAGAATAATGATTCAAATAAAAAATATCCCCACTATTGCAAAAATTCATAGTGCCACAGATAATTCCAACATCCGAAATTGTATGGACTGACAAAGTGTTTCATATCAATACGTAAATCTTGGGAACTCTTCATGAGTTATTCCTAATAATTCCACTTTGGTTTATTACCCACAATCGTCTAATATGCCTAATTCCGCTTCTGGATATTCTGATCAC
>CAJUYG010008019.1:0-10255 GCA_910591675.1 Galerucella calmariensis | reverse complement strand
TCACTACACTACACTAAAAAAATGAATGTCAGAATTTTTGAAATGTGCTGATACGAAATCCTTATGCCCAATTTCAGCAACTATTCCCTGAATTGGATGATATTTCGATCGTATTTAGGATTTCCCAAGTGCAATTTACTTCCCATCACTCGCTGAGTAAGCCATGTTAGGAATCGGTTTAACGGCTATTTGGTTTCATAATTATTATTATACAGTGATGGGCAAATGTGTAACCAAGTAAATATCTCCAGAATTATTAGAGATATCAAAATGAAATTTGGAAGGTGGATACTACAGTATATTGCCTATTTGTTTTCATATTTTTTAACAATTTTGAACTTCCGGTTTCACCGGAAGTAATGTCGATTTTAAAATTTGCAATGGAACACCCTGTATATTATTTTAGTTTCTGATAGAACATTTTATTACGAATACAAAAATATCGAGTTCGATATTTTTCATTTCAATACCTACCGAGATATTAACAGAAAAGTAACTAAGGAAAGGAAAAATCTAATATCCATTAAAGAAATAATCATAATTATTAACTGAAACTAAGTGATTTTCAAAACATTGAAACTTAACTAAACAACAATTAATGTATTAGATGTTCAAACTGAGCACCGTTTACTTCTTGACAATAGGCAAGTCGGTTTGTAAATTCTCTAGTAACATTAGCTATTACTTCTGGTGGAATTCTCTGGATCTCTTGAGTTATTGTTGCAGCTAATTCTTGCAAATTATTTGGTCTATCAACATAAACACAGAAAATAGTCTGGTGGATTAAAATCGGGACTTCGTGCAGGCCATTCATAAGTACCCCTTCTTCCAATCAATCTGTGATGAAATGTCGGTGGGTATTTAAATAAAAATCATCAAACGCTATATTCTTGTG
The DNA here is from genome assembly GCA_910591675.1 of Galerucella calmariensis. Taxonomy (NCBI): domain Eukaryota; kingdom Metazoa; phylum Arthropoda; class Insecta; order Coleoptera; family Chrysomelidae; genus Galerucella; species Galerucella calmariensis. Next base: position 9,360 of record CAJUYG010008019.1, on the reverse strand, counting down.
TTTGTAATAAAATGTTTCATCAGAAACTAAAATAATATACAGGGTGTTCCATTGCAAATTTTAAAATCGACATTACTCCCGGTAAAACCGGAAGTTTAAAATTGTTAAGAAATATGAAAACAAATAGGCAATCTACTGTAGTATCCACCTTCCAAATTTCATTTTGATACTTCCAGAGATATTCACTTGGTTCCACAAATTTGCTCATCACTGTATACCAGCAAACCATCTTTACAGAAAATATTAAATAGCTTATGGAACTCCAAGAAGATGTAGCTTTCGGTAAGATTGGTTCAACAGTAGGCAAGGCGGTTGGAACGTTAACCTTGCAGTTAACATTTCTAATAATAAAAATATTCAAATGTTTCTTGAGAATTTTGGTTTTGGTGGAATTGACAACAAATATATACGGTTAATTTTTCAACCATAAAAATACTGAATTTATTCTTAAAATTTCAAATTTAATTTTTGGTGGAGTAGATACCAAAAAACAATATTTGTGTTTCACTTCTCCGCGAAATTTGAAATATATTACAACCTCCCTTACGGTAGAAGAGAAAAATTAATGAATTACGAACTTCCTAACAGGAATATAGTATTTATTCATTCATCGGCTTAGCAAATCACATTAGCAGCATCAGATCCAGGCTTATGAAGTTTGAGAGAGCTTCTGTGTTAGCGAAACGCGTCACAACTTCAAATTGAGCATAGGTTCAAATATAATGTGGATTTCAACGAATTAAATTGTTTCATTTCATTGTCATGAAGTAGCCTTTTATCTGTTTTGTATCCAGGTCTGTAACCTGATCAGCCTCTGAGTATATTTCTCCAGGTATTTGAGGTATTGGCTGACAACTACCCTGCAGATGATTGCAGATGATATGTTCCGTCGTCCCATCTGCATCACCGCATACTCTGTCCATAATTCTTTTGAGGTGATGTCTATTTACAATGAGAGCCATCATTCTGTTCCATTATTCTGTTCCAAGAATGGCCTTAGGATAATTTCGCACCACCCCTGTACAATGTATCTACTGTGAATCTGGAGAGCCATCACTGCAGCATTGCACACAGCTTCTTACTTTAACAAGTAGCATATGTTCCTACCAATAACAAATAGCTAGTATAAAATCGAATTAAATCATAATGGAGTAAAAAATCGCCATACAAAACCCTGTAATCATCTTCTTCAAAAGGCATCGAGTACTCTTAACTCAACGTTTCCTGACACCCTATCATCAATTATCATGAGCTATAAAAATTCCACGGTTTCAACAATGCAGAAACTCCTTTCCCATGAAAGCCAAATAAATTAAGATCATGAGTGAACTAATAATGAATATATCCAAATCCATACTATCGTTTCGATAAATTATGACGAAGTGAAAATATGGGTTTATGATACAAAAAACGAATTTCTCCATAAACTTCCCGTTTTTCATTTTATCGAGTTCCCTGCTCAGTTATATAGCATTAATCGTGCGGTAAAACACATAAATGTTACCAACCCAAATTATTACCGACTCACTAAACTTAATTCTGTCTATTTAACGCCGGAATCCAAATCACACGATGGAATATCTAATTAAACGCAAACTTCTACGAGCTAAAGATACATAAAAAGCAATTGGTTTCCATGGCTACCTTCCTACATAGGTATTTATGCAAATGATGAAGCGAGCCGAAGTACGCGAACAGCAGTTTCTGATGGAACAACTAAATCGGTTTTAAAATGTTGAACCAGCGATTAAAAATCCCTTTTTAGAAGAAAAGTGATAAATAGGTGGCAGAGTTAGTGAACTCACCAAAATTAAGTCGAAAAAAATTTAGTAGCATGTCTTCCTTAACAATAAATCGTTTCAGACAAATAAAACTGCCTTGATTACTATTGGATTTAATTTTCAAGTTTTGAAAGGTTAAGCTCTGTCATATACACAGCGTTGCTGGAAAGTCACGCACCTTTGGAACGGATAAAGGGAAAAAATAATACATTATTACTTTACTCGGAAATTTTTAGACATTCAACAAAAACATTGAAATTTATAAAATGAACAGTAACTTAAGTCGCCAATATTTCATCACAATAAGTGCTCAAAATGATAGCCATGCGATCCTTCCATCGTTCAAGTGAGTTGGTCTGTTGAAATGAAAGCAGTCTTTCATGTAGCCCCACTCCATCTCTGAGGGGAAATTGTATTTGAACATTGGCTCACGTCTCTTTAACTATATGGAGGTGCGGAAAGTATACATTCCTGTTCATATTAGAGAATAGTCAATTCATTTCATATATATCTTCATTTAGGAGTAAATCAATATATTTGGCATACCATGGTTTCTTGCCGATATACTTGTAGATGTTCCAGGGTTTTCTTGCAATCAACAATTTCCTGCTGAATGCGTGTTTTGTCATCTGATCAGATGTGAGTGCTGTTGTGGTAGTCTCTATTTTTTTACCGATCTATGATGTATCAACTGTCATTTGTCATTTGTGAGATAATAGTATATTATTAAACGAGCAATTTATGATAGCCATAATTCACGATGGGTGACGTTTGCGTCACGAGCCGCAGGCGAGGGGCGCAAGTCACCCAAGTGAATTATGGCCATAAATTGCGAGTAGAATACTATACTTTGTCCACGACACAATTTATTTATTAATAAATAAAAGTCAGTAGCGATTTGGCATATCACTAACCTCAAAATGTTGTGGCATCTACTTCAAATAATTTGACATATATAGAGATGGGCGATACTGTAGAAAGTATCAATACAACGTACCGTTATAAATATATTGTTTTAAAATACTTAATATTAGAAAATATCGTTATGAAAAGTATCAATACTAAAAATTACAATATTTTATAGATACGATATATGTCAGAAACAAATTTCCTGGACAAAATACACAGATTTAATAGTTTATTTCATATTGTACCCCCATCTCTAGTCGTGAATTATGAACCATAATTCACGACAGTTGATATATGGGTACCATATACCTTTAGTTAGGAGGTAAAATATTGACTTATTATTAGGTGGTCGTGGACAAACATATTTTGGTTTGTAGAAATTTCAAACATTTGTATCTTAAAAATGAATCTACACCAGTAGGAACTATCAAACTAAATTGAAATTGGAAATGAGTGAATGGTTATTGCAGTCATAATATGGCAAATGAAATTAGGTTATATTGATATATCAAGATTAGCACGTTCGGTTGGATTAATAAACGATGGATCATACTTTTACCTTAATAAATGCATTCGATTGTCGACTGATCTTTTGATGAATTTGTGACTAGCTCTTTGTGTAATTGAATTGTTCCAATCCTTATAATGTGGAACTGCATTTAATTAGGTGAATTTAAAATATATGCTGTGGAATTATATTCCATTCAATTTACCCACGCTCTTTGTGCTTTGGATATTCCTTTGAGTTAATCTGTCGCGTTTCATTCGGTTTAAGAGTTACTCCAACTGCTAGCCACAATAGGGTCTTGCCAGTCGCAGTGGAGGGCCTTATAGACCCACTCCCCACGAACCTAATCTAACCTACCCCAACTGTTCGGGAGAAAGTTGTTAGATCAACCTTCCACAATTTATCAATCTCTTATTTTTTGCTTGTACTGAAAAGTGTTGTTGGCACTTATTCTCATGATACAAATTGGATGTGATGAATATAAAGTGATGGAGGCGAGCAGCCGAGTCGATAGAACGTGCTATAAACAAAGCGAGGATACCACATAACAAAAAGAAGACGACTAACCCAAGAAAGCGGATACAACTTGGAAGGCGAATTCGAAGAATTATTGGATAAATATGAAGATAAAGAAAAACACATCGAATAATTTAGGAAGCAGTGCAAGAGAAAAGAAGGAGAAGCAAAGCAAGTACAAGAAGAGCTGGGTACGCGATAGAGTGGTCAAACAGCGAACAGAAAGAAAAGGAAGCTGAAATGGAAGGACTAAAGAAAGCGATGAGGAACATGGCAATAAAATGGAAAATACACAAGAGAAGACAAGAAGCAGAGACTAGTCAGCGTCCGAAGAAAGTCGCAGAGTACAGAAACCCCCAAGACGAAGATGGCGAGAAGATGGACTTCACGAAAGTGTCCATTGAGAAGATCCAGGAAAAGCAGAAAAAGAAAGCTGCACTAAGAAAAGGAAAAGAGAGGGAAAAGTGATGAACAAAGCCGTCAAGAAAAACAAGAAGACAACGAACAGGCCGTCATGCTCCCGAGCGTTTACCAGTGAAGCTTTATCAGGAAAGATTCACCAGCAGCATCCAGCAGGGTCGGAGTTAAGAGTCCTGAGAAGGACTGGCGAACTACAGAAACCCAACCAGATACCTGAACGGAGAGATAATATAGTGGGATGGTTAACAGACGCGAAGAGAAGGTAGGATGGTTACCAACGAATCACGAGAAAAAAGCGAGAAGGAAAAAATCCGGATCGGCAAAATCAGCCAGTAAGAGCTGACAAAAGGGCCGACATTGTGCTACAATCGTTCCAACGAGTGCCCAAGACCGAGAAACAAATCAGCCACCGGCTCAAACTGCCTTTGAAAACAAGTCGTGAACTAGAAAAAATGTCTCTAATCACAGGACGACAAGGAAAACGCCAAGACCAGCAGCAGATTCTTGAACAGGTCAAGACTGTTCGCTCGGCTGATTGCCTAAAGCCATAAGGTAGAAAATATCAAAAAAACGAGTGGATCCACTATTATATATGCCCGACCAATTTGTATTCCGTTATTTATCCAGGAAATTTTCAAAGTCCAAATTTGAGATATTTCAATACCTTTATCTACAAGCGTGCGGTGAATATCACTTTATAGCACTAGTGATGTGAGTAAAAACATACTATTAAATCAAGCTTTCATATTATTCAAGGGCATTTTTCATAAAAAAAAAACTCCATTAAACATTATATGTATTATACAGGGTGTTTCATTTGGAAAGGGCCTTTAACTGTAGATGGGGATCACTTTGGTGCTTCCAAAAACCTATATTTGATGTTTCTTCTGCACTTTATAACCGAGATACAGGGTGTTTTATACATTTATCCTATTTCTTCCGAACCTCATAACTTCCGAGTTACCCTGTATATTATTTTGAAATTTGGTTCACGTAATAACCATTACCTGGAAACTCCATCAAGAGCATCTCCAAAAAGATAATGCAGATCCGGCTTGACGAAAAATTTCAAAACTCGTCTTTCCCAAAAACAACACCCTGTATATAGATTTTTTCAAATTGCGCTTTATAATTGGAAAGAGTATAAGAAATCAAACCAACATATTTCATTTTTATTTTTCCGCAGACAATCTTACTACCAAAAATTTACCGTCAAAGTAATAATCTATGCATTTTTTGGGGGTTAACAATGGTATCGGAGAGGTTTTTTTTATTTTTTTAGCTTGAAATGAAATACATTTAATGCATCTTGAGAAGCATCTTAGTAATTCAATTGAGTTCGTATGTTTCCGAGTACAGACCAATAAAATACGTGATTACAGGGCCGTACTTAGGACATTCCCATTCAATATGTCTCGAATATTCCGAACAACCTGTATAAGGATATGTACCTGGAATCTATGCACTTCTACATTCAGAATGAGAAGAGTTGAATACGAGAAATAAATGTATACTCCAAAAACGGAGAGATTTTTATTAATTACATTAATTGACCTGAAAAGAAAACAAGAAATTCGAACAACATTGTCCAAACAAAGTAAGTCTAACCTACAAAAATTGCAGTATACATTTATTTCTCGTATTTTACTCGTGTTATTCTAAATGTAGAAGTACATAGTTTCCAGATACATATCCTTATACAGGGTTTTTGAAATATTCGAAACATATTGAATGAGTATTTCTAAGTACGGCCCTGTAATCACATTTTTTAGTGGTCTGTACTCGGAAAGTTACAGACTCAATTGAATTTCTAGGATGCTTCTTCGGATGCATTGAATAGATTCCATTTCAAGCTAAAAAATTAAAAAATACCCCTCCGATACCATTGTTAAACCCCCAAGAAGTGCATAAATTATTACTTTGACGGTAAATTTTGAGTAAGAAAATTTTCTGCGGAAAAATAAAAAGGGAATATGTAGATCCAATTTTTCATACTCTTTCCAATTATAAAGAGCAATTTGAAAAAAATCTATATACAGGGTGTTATTTTTAGGAAAGACGAGTTTCGAAATTTTTTGTTAAGCCGGATCTGCATTATTTTTTGGAGATACTTTTGATGGAGTTTCTAGGTAATGGTCATTACGTTAACAAAAAAAAATAATATACAGGGTGACTCGGAAGTTATGAGGTTCGAAAGGAATAGGATAAAGTTACCAAACACTCTGTATCTCAGTTATGAAGTGCAGAAGAAACATTAAATATAGGTTTTTGGAAGCACCAAAGTGATCCCCATCTGAAGTTAAAGTTATGCTCTTTCCCAATGAAACACCCTGTATGAATAGCAGATACCCACATACTCAAATTTCTAAGCTAATTCAAACTCATTGATTGAGAATTATCAATAATTGTAGAATTTGTAACAGTTTTATGAAGTAAGTGTTTTACTATCGACTATGAGACACAAAAACTGAAATTTAGATATTCCCTACAACATGAGATTCTCTCTGTATATTCTTTTACGCTATTCATTTGCTTTGCAATTCCTATTTTTTTTTCCAACGAATTATCAATACAGGCATTCCGTAACACTATGATCTGATATCTCCGCCAGCATCTACTAATGATGTAGCTGACAAGTATCAATAACAATCCCCCGTATATTCTTTCGGACTGCACAAATTTGAATATTATGCAATTTTTGAAGAAAATTCTCCAAAATATTTATACCCAGTGGTTGGATTGTGCATTTTTCTTTTTTATATGCAATAAATAATGGTGTATAGACAGTATGATCGGATCTAAGGGCTCTATACTTCTTGAAAATTGGGATATCAATTATTTCTTATGGACATTTTTCCACGTAATCCACAAACTGTCGATCTACATGTGTCTTTGTATTCGGGACAGTTACAACAAGGTGGATTTGATATTCCTCAATATATTCAATTCTCATTCCACATAACTACACTGGGTTACCTGCCCCAGCGATGCCCACAATGAGTATCAGCCTAAGCAAGTGAATGAATTGTGATTTGAAAGTAGATTTAAAAAAAATCACAATTAAATACCTTCATTAATAAAAACTTCTCATCTGGTTACGTAACAAAAAATTTCACCTCATTTCTGGAGAATAGCTTTTATTTCTAAGCTTTGTATCCCACAGACTTCCTTTTTAAATATGCCATCAGTTTGGCAAAACTGCATATTATGTCGAAATTATTCTTGATACTTATAGTAGAGCTGAGCATTTAGTAATAACACATAAAGAGGATGATTTACTGTCCTTAAATTTATCCACAAAATGGGCAAGCATCACATCTTCACTAATTGCTTTAACTTTCTCCATATTCCTTCTCATCTGTATGCCGTGATTTATTAGGCAATAAATTAAGGGTAGCTACTTCAAAATTTTATTATCAATGCTGCTACCGACTTCCATTTGAAAGACGTAAAACATACTTCCCAAAAATAATTATGGTTTATTCCTTTGTCAAGTTGTACATCTGTAATATGAAGGCCAAGTATTAAATTCCTATAATTTATTTCCCCAGCAACGTAATGTTAATGCATTGTTAGTAACGACTTACGAGGCGTCTACGGGATAAATTGAAACAGTGCTCTTCCATCAGATATTGATGCCTTGAAACATGCTTGTAGATAAAATATCGTACAATACACTTACAGTAGGTGTTTTCACCGCATTTGCGTGATTAACCAAACTGCGGTGAAGACGTATTATAATGTACAATGGTACAACCTTGCCTTGTTTTACCGAACTTTGTTCGTGTTTCAGATACAATAATTTCCAGCTAAACCAATCATTTTGGAAAAAAAATCTGAGATTTAAATACACTGTGTTTTTACAGAAATGAAAAAATGATAAGAAGTCAATCAACAGTCTTATACAATAATTTCTGCACCTGAAAAGAACGGAATAATACAATTGCAATGAATTGCCACCAATTAATTGGTAGTAAGTGTTTTAACTGGTTTCCTCCTTCAGTTTGGCAATGTCCTAGGCAATCAATAAACTTTTTTCGAACTTTCTCAATGGTTTGCGACGGCACTTGCCGAAGATAGTAAATCAAACGTAAAATGGGATTTAGTTGAACTTTGTTGGATAAGTGGAGCAATGATAATCCACTTTTTGCATAAATCAATATATTTTCAGATGAATGCACATCAAGAATAATTGAAGAATATAGGGCTGAATATGATTATAACTATCCACAGAAAATTGATGTTTGGACGGGAATTGTTCGAAATTAAATCACTGGAACCTACTTTTCCAATTAATTTATCCATTATGTAGTGCCCAAAAATATTCATGAAACTTTGCAGTTTCAACAAGATAGGACGCCGTACCATTCTTATGCCGATATTCAGATCGGTAGACGATCGGTAGACGAGGTCCCATTGAGTATCCACCAAGAACACCTGATCTAACGTCATTGGATTTCTCCTCATGAAGTTACCATAATACTTCGCGAAATGAATTATTGAAATTACAACCGATAAAGAACAATTCGCATTCAAAAAAATGTATCGATTTCTTGGGATATTGTCGAACAGAGTGAGGAGGCAGTATGCCCAATAACCATGAATAATTTTGCCGGAAGGACCTGAGGTCAGAATTCTGGATATTACGTATTCCTGAACAACAGTGTACGACGGGACATTTTAGTCGCATGACTAGTTTTTGAGATACAGAATGTTGAAGTTGGAAGAACTTTTTTATAAAAATTATATTCTGTTGTTGAGAATTTTTTTATTATGAATACTTCAGTACTTACTTCAATACTTCCTCACTTAGGAAGCATTATTTCTCATTATGTTTCCTATACATAGATGCCATAATTTTGGAGATTATTTCCGCCAAAACTGGAATAAAACATTTAGATGGCTGCAATAAAAACTATGACATTTGCATGAACTACCCAAGTAACAATTTATGCTGAATATTGGTTGAAAAAGCGCTTGAGGGGAATCTATCGGCTGCGATTTGACAAAATATCGAAGTATTTTTGGTAAAGAATTTTGAGGTAATGGATGTATTGAAAATTAAGAAAAAAATATATCATATAGATTAATGTTGAGTTGAGTTCTCATCGAATGAAAACTTTGAAATGCTAACCAAATTTTGTTGAAAAAAATACGAATCATGAGGTAATTACACATATTAAGCAAAGTTTGAGCCCTTGTAAAGAATTAAATATGGATTAAATG
>CAJUYG010008018.1:0-10256 GCA_910591675.1 Galerucella calmariensis | reverse complement strand
AATTTTGACAGGAATGTCAAAATTTCCTAGCGATTTGCGGAAAAGGTACATTATTGTATTCAAAATTTGGCTCACAATTGTTATTGTAACCACCTTTACTAATTAATAGTATATGATACTGCAGCTGGATCTCGTACTATTAAGATCATTAATCTTTTTTCAAATACAGCGTGTATACGGATAGTTTTAGTGCAAAATGTCATTCCTGATGAAAAGTTTTGCTGGCTCTGAAACCCCAGATAATGAAATAAAATTCAAGTTTTTCACACCTATTCAGATTCCACCAAGCAAATTCAGCTTCCTGACAAAACCGATTGGTTTATTTGGTGAATGATATTTCAGGACCGAGAGCGAGAGAGACCCTGCCAAACATCAGATGCCTAATTCGAGCCGCGGCGGGGCAGGCACAAATTATATGCTCTGCTTTTTCATTATCTTCCAGACAAAGACTGCAAGTTTCAAGTTTCAATGTAAACAAGGTATTATCCATATTATCGATGAGGAAGCAGTTTTATTCACACAAAGTGTGACATTTCATAAGATCAATCAGTTGTAAAAGTGTTACTCCATATATAAGAATTGGAAAAATGAATTAAGATCGTAATCCTTCGAAAACCTCTACGTAAGATATTGATATTTTACAATCTTCATGATTTCAAATTTGGTGAACAGTTCCATGTCTACATTGTTAACGAGATAACACGAATTTATTAGAGCAGTATAATTTAAAAATGAAACTTCATTTTCCAGCTTCCTCAGTGAATCAACAAAAAATGGAGAAAATCCTTGTGAAAGATTTTCCTTTCATAAATCGTATTAAAGTTTAAAGTCTTATCATTGAGTATTCTGAAACATCTGGATTTTAAAACTCTCCGTTAGCCTTTTATAATCTCCCTTCTAATTTCGCAGGGATTTTGCTGTTTTTAATTTATTTCCCGAATACAAAATTGAGGAGAAACAAACACAAAAGTGTGCATTGATGATTAATAGCCTGGAGATTTAATGTTATTTTTCAATTTTCCCAAAGTGTATGATTAATTCAAATTAAGAAAAACAGCAACTTGAAAATACCCAAGAGACCTATGAATTTTTAATTTGGAAATTTACATTTATTCAGGTTGATTGATACGTAGATCGGCCAAGTATCTATCTTGCTGAGTATTATATTTTCGACTTTGACCTAAATTTGACTGCTTATTTTTATATCAACTATACGTTATAGTGCTACTACTAATCTTCAGAAGTGGAGATCTCAATTGAAGAGGTTGAGAGTCGTCAATCCCAACAAATTAGCACTTAAGTAGACATGTTCACTAAAGCGAAGAGACGGAATAAAAAGAGCTATAAAACGTAGCTACTGACATATCGATGAAATACAGAAGCGGACTAGTCCTAGCCACATAAAATAAATGTTCAACTTGTATATATCACAGGTATCAACCTCGCACTGAATTTCCTATCCAATTTCATTCCGCATTAGGCTCAGGAACACTTACTGAATAAAAAATCAAAAAATACTGAAATATTCAGGAGCCATATCAATTAACCGGCTTTTCTACCTCAGACTCTTGAACTATTTGGCATAATCAATAAAATGCATTTATGAATTTTTAAAGATCAATTTATTCTGCACAACTTTTTTCCCATGTCCATACTTTCAGAGATATAGGACGTTGGTGGACGCTGGTGCCCAAAAGTTTGTTCCGTAATAGGCCCATTTTCTGCCTTCAGAGTGAGGGACAAAAAGGTCTGGACTGAGATTTTGTTCACTATTAAATTCCATAGCGACATATCGCTTTCGATATTTTGTATTCCGCGTTATCCATTACAATAACACTGTGGTCGAGAATATTCTTATCAGATGGACCATTTTTTCAAAAAATTCTACAGTTGTATCTTCATGATAATCCAAGCTTGAATTCTCAGTATTCTTTGCAGATAGCAGCAGACGATTTGAAACAAATCCGTTTTCTGATCCATCGTGAATAATAGTTATGCGCTTTCCTTTGTTTCATGGTGCCTTAGTTTTACACGTCTCACCCATCCCCCATCCTTTTGATACTGTATCGTGTGTATCGCACCATCCTTCGTCCAAGTTGATTATAGATCTTTCTAATGTGCTGGAGAAAATTGAATCTTCATTCCATTACCACTTGTTTTTTGTCAAATTCACGATATGTGAATCCCATTTTGCCAATAGCTCTATGGAGGGTGGTCCGGCTAATATTTATATTGGTGTCATCTTCTTCTAGCTTCCTTTTTAGATTGTCCAAACTGGAAACAAGCTGGCTTTAGGCATAAGGGGAATAGATTTTTCTTCTTATTATATTTTGCCGGCCATGTTCCAGACGATGAGATTGAAAATCAAGTTTTTTTCTTCCACCTAATTTTTCACTGTTAATGATATCCTTCATAGATTATATTGGTGTCTTTGTAAATGAGCAGGTTTCTTTCAAAACTCCTTGTTTAATGAATCCTCTACATACAAAACACATTTTTCACAATTTGCTTTGGGTCTAATGACAAGTGTTTTAAACGCAATATTGCAAAAAAAAATTATGATCACTTATACCCAATACTCGTATAGAAAATTTTTTGAAAACTCACGCTAGAACGGAATATTTATTACTGCCAAATCAATTCAATGTAGCCATTATACACCCGATACAAAACTCATTGGCCCGCCCTTGCCTTATTTCAAGTGAAATTTTTTTATGGAGGTCGTAAATAGTCGTATTTAGATGATTGCAGGTAAAAGCTGAAACGACATACTTTAAGACGAACTTCAACGTTCTCTAGACGACTTACCCCTCTTCGCCTAGTAACAAAGACCACACCTGAAATGGTATTACTTTTGTATTTTCCACACGACGGAACGATTGAATCAGTATTTTAAAAAAGCTACTTCATAATATTCTGTAGAATGGATATACGGCTGGTTGGACGAAAGCGAAACAGAACCATTATCAGGAGCTGCTTGAACGTTTTAAAAACAATTATTGTCGATGAAGTGAATTCTAGTTCTTCCCACTTCCCCACAAACTACACAACCACAAACCGCATTATTGTTCGATGAGCGCAACCTTTCAATCGCTTCTTGATGATTAGTATTTTATTAAAAAATAACTACAAAGCTACCATAGCTTATACGAAATGATAGTAACTTTCCAGCAACATCCCGTAAAGTTGTAAGCGATGTTGCATGTACAGATATTCAACTATGTCTCAGTTTATTTTGAATATTTATAATGAGCTAATATCACAAGTTCATCCTTGTTCACCATTTTTGAAGAAAAATCCTTATCATTGAAAATGAATAATATTGGGTTAACGGAAGTAGGCCTGTTACACTGTTTGCTGCATTTTAAAGTGGTCAATCTACCGCTGACATACATCAACTGTTACCACTACAGTTGGCAGAAGCAAACTTGAGCCCTGGTGGGCGTGTTCATGTCGCTGTAGTTGTATTTTTGTAGTAACAATTCGATATTTCGAATCGATAACCAAATATCGATACCATAAATGTCAACTGTTTAGAGATATGTAAACAAAGTCAAAACTTGCTAAAAATGTAAGTGTAAATATTAATAAAAAAATTTATATTGGACCAAAACTAAAACTACCGTTCGCCCTAAATGTCTATATTTTCAAATTCCAAGAAGGGTCAAGTTTCTATGGAAAGCAACAAAATATGAACCGGTTATAGTCCAGTGTTGCCGATGCAAAAATGGAAATCACCCGAACTGGTTATCTAAATAAAGTCTTCGACCCCAGTCAATATGGAAAATCCCCCAAAACAATAGCCATTTCATATATCCCTTCTACAAAATATTCGAAAAACTATTGAATTCAAATTAGAGAAATTGTCTTGAAATCGGATAATCATCCTCGCATTGACAACACTGATACAGAATGAATAAAATTATGTATCTTGATGAAATCACTCGGTCATATTATTTCGATTATATTTAACAATTACTAATGGACAATCGTTAACATTGGATCTTGATTGGCTGCTTGTGATGACCTTATTTTAGTTCGCATATTTTCCGGGGCTCATGTTTGGTTCTGACAACTGTATAACCCGTCTGCACATGCGAATAGTATGAATCACTCCGAAATTTTTTATGAGGTTTATGCTTCTAGATACTACAGATAGAGGCAACAGTACATAAGAAATTGTGCAAGTAGGAATGTCCGTCTAAACTGAGAGAGAAAGAGACAGATGATCGGAGGTTTTTCTGTTTTCGTTTGTGAATATACCATGCACGCCATTGAAGAAAGACAGAATGAACCTCTCTTACAGTCTAATGGGCTCTGAGCTGGCTTTTTGTCTTTATCTGTATAATCTCTATGGGCTAATTGCCCATATAATACAAGTTCAAAAAAAAGGATATGAAATTTCAGGAGAAATTTCCGGCAAAATTTGTGTGGTGAAACTTTAATTTTATATTAGCAGTACACCCCTGGCTAACGTCACCACCACATAGTGAAACATTGAGTGAAATTCGTTCATCGACAACGGAAATTAGAACAAGATTCTGTCTGCGATAAAAGTCAGTAAATTCATTTCGAATCTTCCACTTGATTCCTGTTATATATTTCAAGAGCATTCGTGCAAATCTTCCATGAGATTATGATTTTTATGCCTCAATTTCCATATTTTTATTCTTCGCAATAATCTCCCTCGGTTCTGACAAGGCTTCATGCGTGTTGGACACGAACTTGAATAAGAAGTTGAAATCTTTGTAATGGAAGTCAGAAGCGGTATAACAAAGTTTATTGGAACTTCGACTCATTAACATTGTAAGGGTCTTTTTATTTTCAATTTTATTCGAAAGCACAACGCTCAGAAAAAAATAATTCTCCTAGCTATTGGCGCAGCTGTAGAGACAATCTAATGAAATTTATTGATTTGATGAAATTTATTAATATGATAAAATTGTGAAAATGATCTGATCAATTAGCTTAGAGAATTACCAGAAAGAATCGATTGATTATTTGTCAAAATTTAGCAAATTATTTTCATTAATAACCGTATTTCTGGAAATTAAAATCCGATCAAAGCATTAATGTGAAATGAGAGCCAAGCTCAATATTATAATGTTTGCATTGGTTGTTGTTGACTCCAACGACAAAAGAAGTGAGATCCAAATGGGTGCCGAGTTCAATGGTCAGTCCTGAAAATCATTCATAATATCATTAAATATTTTTCGACTCAACCGGAAAACCAATTATATGAACACCATAAATAGGGCGGGAAGTATTGCTTAGCAGCCCAAGGGCGGAACATTCTTAACGCCACGGTTTTTGAAGTTTTTCACCATCTGTAACTTGAATTAGTACGTTGGCGTTTCATGTGAATTTTATAATTAAATGGCAGTGCATATCAAAGTTTTCCATCAACTTGCTCCACTTTTTGGTTTATTCGGTAGTTGTGTGTCACACATACAGGAAACGCTTAAGCAGCCCTTAACTGCGCTCGCTCGTTTATACTTTTGCAAGTTTATCTGAAGCAGTGAAAGGAATACAGTCGACAACATTCGATATTGCCACGTTTAACTATGGAAAAGCTGAAGTGCTAAATATGTTGTGATAATAATTAAAAAGGGAACTTTATATTATTAACAATATCAACAATATAATTAAACGTTAATTCTTTAATGTGCTTGTTTCCTCGGATTTTTCTATTAACATTATTTCTTCAATTCATGAATATTAAAAGATGAGCACTTTTCCAAATTTTTTACGGGATTCTTCAAGCTCTGGCAGTGTCCTCCGCACCCTCCGAATTACATAATTGGTGATTTTTATCGGAAGCTGACTTCTTATTGACAAGCGCGTGCGTGTGTTCTTCCCTCTCACTCCGTCGATTGACTGATATTGATTGGTATTGTCAGTGGTATTGTCAGTTACCTTTGTATTTTCAATTTTACTTGGTAAAATAGGTACCGTACGCCATACTTGTACGTTTATGACATATATGCCTCGCCTCTTACCGATTCCCCGTAGCTTCAGATAAACTATATTCAATAGACTCAACTTAAAATATCATCCATCTTATAATTTGGGATAATTGAAGCCTACGGTCTGACTTGGCTAGTTTTCATATACGAAATATATTATTGCCTTCACAAGTGCTAAAGCTGTAAATTCTATTTTATCTCTCCGAAAATTTGGCTTGCTGGAAGAAGAAGCTAGTCATCAAACATTACCGTTTATGATAATTCGTATATTCGAATTCTTCAATATATTCCCATGAGTAACCAGAAGAATAGTATATCCTATATTGGGCGATAAAGTTGCATTTTTCAGGCCGAAAGAAGATATGCCACTTTTTGAGACCTAGAAAAGCACTCATTTGCCATGTTTCACACATGATTTTTCATCCTACACAATAATTGTTTGTCATATTCCTTTCGAGCAATTGCACGAGGTCAGTACTTCGTGTTCTTAGAACCGTCCGCGAAATTCAATTCCACGTCCATTACACATAGCAACAGCTGCGAAACCAAACGTCACTTCCAAATTTGACAATCGAAATACTACAAAGACAAGGATTATTTTTTATTGAATACCAACGAGTACATAAGTACTTACATCATTCAGGATGAATATCAACATGGATTGTACAGTTTGTATTATTACTTATATTCACTCCAGAGTCCTAATCCCTTACAACAAAGCTTATACAAATTGCACTGCCATCCTCAAAATTCCGAAGAAACTATGCCACAAGAAAATTCAGTAAGCATCCTCTTGTATCAACAATCTCCAGGGAAAACTACCTTGCCAAACAACATTCTCCAAACTTCTTATTTCGTTATTCGTGCTCTCAAATATACTCGAATTATAAGAAAATTACTTGAAAATTTTCACTTTTAATATGACAAAAGCGATTGGAATGAATCGTTATTTTTATCTTCCTGGCATCAATCCCGGAATCCTAGACGTGTCTATGTACTGAGTTGGTTAATATCTATTAGGTTAGGTTGGTACCAAACTTCCGTCTTCTTCCAATCTAGATCAAAAGTTGAGAATAAGCGATCCGCTTTGATATTCAGATTCAGTGTTATTTTTCTCAACATCTTCTGAAGTAGACGCGCTAAACACTTGTTTTGACATTTTTTGTTCGATGTTAACCATTCAGATGCAGCGATAACTGTTTTGGAGAATAATGGTGTTGTATTCAATATTCTATGTTAACTCACCATAAATGTCAACTTCGTTCTTGAAAATTTCTACCAGGCCCAAGGTTGCCTCCTTGCCACGCTACGGAAGCTCAACGGCAGATATTTGGTACAAAATTTTTGTAAGTCATTCGGTGAGTTTTTATCATGATTTTCCACAATCTAGCTGATAACTTCGTTTGACAGAACTGCAGAACTGGACTTCTTTTTCCCAGAAACCACTTGTAGCTCTTTCTCCTGGCTGTACGCACGTTTCTGACATCCTAGAAGACTATGTATTCAAATGGGTCTATTTTTCGATTGATGATACTTTTTCTGCGAAAGCTTCGCGGAAATATTCCAAATTGTTTTCACAACTCCTTCCTTATAATTAGTGCCATAAGCTCGCTCCATATTGAAAGCTCAGTCTTCAAGAATTCCTGCCAAGTGTTTTTCCAAGTATCCTCAAGAAATTATTATTTTTAGTCTTCACTTGCTCTCAGAGATACTTCTGCGTCTTTGGCGTGTTCAAAGGCATCAAAGATCCAATTTCTCCGCTTATTTCTGAGCTTGAAGCTATTCCGAAACGAATTATTGCGAATTTAAGACGATTATTAACTTTTCGAGTAACTTAAGAAGGTGGATACTATCGTGATCAAACCATTTCATAGAGCGTATAATCAATTATCTATACGCCGTAACTATATTTTTATATGAACATTTGTACTAAGACAAGTTAGGTTCAAATGATTTATTTTGAGCCCCAGAATATGTGGTTCAATTAATTATCCACCTTTTTGTTACATCCTGTACAATAACATCAAATATTTATAATCTTCGCAAAGTTCAACATTACAATGAACATATTTTAAAAAGCGAGGAAACAAAAATTTTATTTTCCAGTGATGATAACTGAAAAATATGCGGACTACTCATGTGAACTAAATTCGTATATTAAATTTTTATCGACTAACTTTCCGAGCACTTAGCAATTGTCTATAAAGGAAGTGTATTATTTATGTAATATAGCACAATCGTTATCCAACGCCAATTTTTATTCGTAATGGGAAATACTGCAATGATTCTCCTGGTTACCGAGTTTCACTTCTATTTTCACCAGACACTGCAGAACTCTCAGTCTACAATTTCAAATCGATACTTCCATTATCGTAACTTCTAGCAATCTTGACCCGATGTGCAAAATACACATAGAAATTGGTGAGGTTATGTTACAAAAAATTGGTTCAGCTGCGTACAACGAAGTAATATGGAATATTATTACTGTTTTAATGAAAAATTCAACCACAATGTTATTTTAACATTACGGTAGCGTTCTAGATGTTGTTTTCCGAAATCAAAGTACGCTTAGCACTTTTTGTATGTGAAATAATCATTTTTCAACGATTTGCTTAGATACTTATGGCTTTGAACATCTGTGTCTCAAGTACTATCAAACCAAATTTGTGGAAATGTAGTCTACTCCAATAACCTATAAGGTAACTACTCCCGTGAACTCCTAATTGTTTAAAATTTACAAAATCTTTGAAGTTTCCTATCTTTGAAACTGTTCAGCCTTTTGACACCAAATTGCTTCAAATATATATGGGTCAGCTGCGTCTTTTGAATCTTCCAAGAAAACGTCCCAATAATGCCTAGAAATATTCTCAAGTTTTTATTTCAACCCAAGTGTATTTGCAGAATATTTCTTGGGCCCCTTAGAATCGTTGGAATATCTTGAACACATCTTCTACTAGTCCAGGGCAAACAATTGCGGTACTCCTGTACCTAATAATAATCGTCCTTCGTCCTACACAGTGTATAATTTAATAGGCCATGTATTATATTCTATATAGGAACACATTATTTCGCAGCAAAACATACCTACATTGTGGCTAATTTTTACTTATTAGCATTCGATATACATCAGTAGCGTACAGTTTTAGGTGGATTCAGAACATCCATTTTTCAAAATGAAATTATCAGCAATTTTTTCATTGGACTTCAGTTACCACACTACAAAGAGTATCCCTTGATACACTGAAGGCGCCCAACGTGATGGCTAGCTATCGCGCAGGTATAGACTAAATGATTATTTTATTACGATAAGCCCCTTGCCGGTCAGTGTGGTACATATAATTATTAGTTCTAATGCCAAACGCCAACATAATTGATACTCCTCTGTACAGAGCATTTATGTTTGTGCGCATGGGGGCGGGCTTGCCATCACGTTTGGCGCTTGCTATACCTAAAGGCAAATTTTGACTGATGTAACTTCACCGATGTCTGAGATATACGTCAACAAAAATTGTTCTTCTCATTTGGTGTTTGGTCCTTGGTGGTCAATAAAAGATAACTAAGATAACTAAGCATTAGCGTAACTACGTTTTTAGGAGAATTTATATATCTGGATGTCTAAAATAGTAATTTCAGTCTTCATTTTAATATTATTTTTTCAACCCTGGTACATCACACTCATTTTTTGAGACAAGAACTTCACACTCGGGTCTCAGAAACCCAAAGCTATTTTTTGGCAAAAAAAAACAGAAAATTGGAATATTTGATGGTTTTGGGAGAATAACCAATTTTAGTAGTTTGCGTGGAAAAAAATACAATCATGTTGTTTTATTTCATGAAGAGATACATTGTTAAAAAAAGAAAAAAATATAAAATAACATCCAAACATAAAACATTTTTTTTGAAAAAAAATAACATGAAATTCAAACTATTATCTACGAATACAAAGTCTATAACTATCCTTGTAACAGAAAAATAAACTCGTTTGGCATTATCAGTCTTAGCTCTTCTTAGCCAGGTCTTCAGTTCCTTGGAACTTGATGTTCGCATTTACAGCATAGCTGGGCTCTATGCTCCATGCAGTATGGCATGTGACACGCAGAACACGCAAAACTTTTTTTCTGCAATTGTCTGCAGCTCCACCTCAGTTAATGGACGACGATTTTCTTTGATAGTTGAAACCATTATAGTAAAATAATAAACGAAAGTTTAAAGAAAATAGATTCAATAAACATCACGCTTGGGTCTGTGGAACCCATGCTCGTAGTTTTGAGAATATTGTACCTCGCTCTT
>CAJUYG010008016.1:0-10257 GCA_910591675.1 Galerucella calmariensis | reverse complement strand
AGATATGTTGAAAAAATACCGGCGACTATAATAGTCATTGAAACGTAGGAACTTTTTTTTTAAATTGTCAAATCGATCTTCACAAAAAAAATAATAGTCCAGTAACTGAAGACCTGAAAATAGGCAAACCTATCAATAAATTTGTCCAATAATTTTTTTCGGCTTGATTTGTAGGTCTTGACAGGTACTTCAAAGGGAGAAAAAGTTCTCCAAGATTGCCCCTTAGCTAAGGGCCCAAAATGGCCCCTAAAGTCGCAAAAAAACGGTTTTCCGCCAATATCTCCCGAAATACCCAAGTTAGACAATTTTTGCTTAGATAAAAAATGAAGGTCGTTAAATTATCTACAAAAATGGTCACCATCATTTTTTTCGCAACACGAATATTTTTTGCGAAAATGGCCTTTGAAAAAAACAAAATTTTTACACCGAATATTTTTGGTGGTTTCTTACTAAATTTCTATTCGAAGGCCTCGGAAATACATAGATTTTCACCTGTTAGACTTTGGAGACCAATTGTAGATGGCGCCAGCGGAATACCTGCACTCGCTAAATTGTGGTGTATATACATAAAAATCCGGACACCAATCGTTTTTTCGGCAATTATTGGCGTATTTCACACGATTTTTGTGTGTCACAGCAACACTTCGTGTCTCTTTATTCTATTAGTCAATGTTCAGTGTAATTTCACAAGGATATGAGTCGCAAATTTAGTAGAAAATTGCGAAATCTTATTGGTTCATATGGCAGTCTTGAGTGACGGCGTTTTGGCTACTACTAAGTCAATACCTATAGAAGCTGATAATAATAATTTTTTGATAAATATTTTTTGCATTTTTTTCATTTTTTGCAAATTTTTCGCAAACTTCAGAAGGAACAGTATAGGTGCAGGATTTCAGAAAAAACAAGGAATTTTTAAACAAATACTATTTATTCTTATAAAAACTAGGTTGGAAATACAAAATACATAGAAAAATTCAGAGTAGGTATGTTAAACCAAATCATGTCTTCAGATTCATCCTCTTCATCATCAGCGTGATTCTCGTCGCCTATTACCTCTACTTCTTCCTCTGTCCCTCTTGTCCCTATCCCTTGTTCTTCCAGCTCTATTTCTATCTCATCATCTTCCAACCCTTCTGTTTCTCTTTCCACCCATGTTTCTCCACCTCCCCTTCAAGCCCTTGTGGTTCTCCTTCCACCTCTAATTCTTCCGGGAATATACCTTCAATTTTCTCATAATTTAAACACTGTGTCAACTGACATGAACCACAGATAGAAGAGCATTTCAAACCTGCTTTTAAACATGAACAATTCTTCTCGCAGCCTGTTTTGCACTGACAAAAAATCATCTTCAAGAGAACGGCGCTCAAATATGAGGAAAAAGTTATATGGATGGAAGGGTCAGAAAATAAGCTTTAATTCAGTGTGGGTATTAATTTTCAAAAAATCAACAGCGGAGAACAAAAAGCATTTAAAAAAATGCCGGTTTTCAC
The DNA here is from genome assembly GCA_910591675.1 of Galerucella calmariensis. NCBI lineage: Eukaryota > Metazoa > Arthropoda > Insecta > Coleoptera > Chrysomelidae > Galerucella > Galerucella calmariensis. The sequence continues at coordinate 8,767 of CAJUYG010008016.1, read as the reverse complement.
CCGTGTTACCAATTTTCCCGATCCCTGGAAAATGAGTGCATTGTATTCTGAATAAAAATATTGGTTCAGAGAGTAGACATAGTAAGCTTTCAAATTGTGTGCATTTAATAACAAAATAATAGAGCATTAGTTCTTTATTTTCGCTTGTTTACAAGATTTGTGAGAACTCCGAAAACGACTGAAAAATGCAAATTAATAAATAAATAAACTTTTTATTGAAACGCCACAAAGATACTGAAAAAAAATTCTAGGAACATTCAGGACCTCCCCAGACCCCATTTGAAAAAACAAGGGATAATGAACCATTTAAAATGAATAAAATGTCAATGATTTAATGGAAGAGGCCAAAATATTGGGGAAAAATAACAATGGCCACTTTTTGCAATGTCCTCGACGGGCGAGAACGGGGTTTAAGGTACACATATTGATACCTACGGATATTCCCATTACAATGAACTTTAAATCATCGAAAAATATTAATTTTTGACCAAGTTCTGGAAGAATTTGTCCGCCGGTTTACAAGTTAATTTTATAGACGGTAACATTTCTAGAGGTAGTGCCGCCGCGTAAGCGAGGGGACGTTTGGATGGGATTATCTCGAAAACTATTGAATTCTCGAAAAAAATGATAAGGATCATTTTTGTAGATAATTTAACGACCTTCACTTTTTACCCAAGCAAAAATTGTCCAAATTGCATATTTCGGGATATAATGGCGGGAAAGTGTTTTTTGGGGGGCGTTAGGAGCCATTTTGGGCCCTTAGCCAAGGGGTAATCTTGGAGAACTTTCTCTCCCTTTGAAGTACCTGTCAAGACCTACAAATCAAGCCAAAAAAATTATTGGACAAAGATATTGATAGGTTCCCCTTCAGTTACTGGACTATAATTACAGGCTCCTAAAACGCTATAAATCAGATGTATCCATTAATACCACAGAAGTTATTAAACCCACAAACCAAACATTATCTTTATTACGCACTTAGTAACGACTAATTTAATAACAGATGCTGTATTCGTTAGTATTTGAGTAAACATCCTAACAAATTTGTATATATTTCTTGTTCCTCAATAACTGCGGATACTAATGACTCCGTTTATGACAAATAACAAGCGTTCGTTTGTTTTATTGAGCGACATCTTGACTTTTAATTGTATGTACAAGAATATTTCTTAGTTACCGACGTTGCTAAGATCTCAATGTATACCAAATTGTCTGGAAAGCCATAAAAATGCTTGATGCTTATCACAGGAAGATAGTTATTATCTAGAGATTTTATTGCTGTTTTCTATTTGTGAAAAATGTAATTAAATTTTGATATATCCTCTTCGAAAATGTTTACTTAGTAGTGGACATGTAACACTTTTAAAAGATATTTATGATGTTCCTTAAAAAGCGTTTATATTTCATCAAGGAAATATTAGAAAAATTCCCTCAAAGTAACTACTACTAGAACACATGTACAGGGTTTTGTTTAGATTTGTCCATACAATAAGTGGAGAAATCTAAATCACTTAAATAACATATTTTTTTTGCCGAGATGTTTGAAATTGGTGAATAATGATTTTAACCCGTTGCTTTGACACCTCTTAGTATTTTTGTTCATACTTGGTAATCAGTTTACATATATACAAGAATAATTTCAGCAGTGGTCAAATTTAGACTTCCACTATAGCCAGAGGCTGCCTGATGCAGTTTCTGCATCTTAAATGGTGTTTCAAATTTCTACTAAGACACATCAACAGATTTATGCTTTTCAAATCTTCCAAATTCAACTTCACAACAAAATTTTAACTGGAATCAATTGACACACAATTCACATTAAAAACCAATCACCATCAAATTAGTAGTTCAAGAGAAAATATGTCTTATACGTCCCTGATATACTTGGGAATTTTCACAATTGAAGTATTTTTAAATAAATAGACCTCTTGCTTGAATTTCATCGCAAGCCTATGGCAGATTTTGGCTGATTAATGAATTCTCAGGGTAAATGGTGTTTTCACAAATTTATAAACCCCTTCCGGAAATTTTAACATACGCCCATGATATAAAATTATTGTATGCCTATATTTTTTTTCTATTCCTATACTTTAAGTTGTTAATTAAATGCCAATTGTCAGTTTCATAATGTTTCATTATAACACTGGTTTTCATTATAAAACTGAAAAATTGACCAATAGAAATCTAGATTTTCAAATACCCAAGTGGGCAGACTCAATATTTTCTGTAGAATGTTTGACAGTTTGACAGTGTTTTATGACAGTTCAAATCTATTGCGTTAGTTTTTAAGAGAAATGTCGAGCACCAGACCGAAAATACTTAATGACCAAGGCAAATACATATTTAAACTTATTATTTTTGTTTACAATAATTTATTTAATATTGTATAACATTATAAACATACTTATATACTTTATGCTATCAATTCAACCATGTGGTACCGTGGCGCAGTGGGTAAAGACGCTGCATAAGGTCTTTTTCGATCTGTACATGTCGGATTCGAGACCCGGGTAGTACATTTCTTAATATATTTTTTTTGACTAATATTCCTTTGTAGAAAAAATAGTGCTTGCAACTCTCATGCAATGGTTATTAATATACTCGCAATAACCATACGAAACTCGCCTTTGGCTCGTTTCCTATCCCGGTTAATGCTTGTGTATTAATAACCATCATTACATGATCGTTGCATAATATACTATAATGATTGAAGAACATTTCTTTAGAATAAATCAACCCCCTAAGAAAATTGTATCGTACGCCTATGGTGAATCCCTCTCGAATATTGTATCGTACGCCAAATGAATCTATCTTGAATATTGTATCGTGCGCCTAAGGTAAATTGTATGTTCACTGATAAATCAACACCTTTTTAAAATTTTATCGCACGCCCATGATGAAGAATTCTTCACGATTGAATTTATCCCTTATAAAAATTCGTGGAAGGTTCTGGTAGAATTATCATTGCAACTTGAAAGTATACTGACTTCAGAAGAATACAGTGAAATTTTCTCCTAAATTCCTCAATTCTCCGATTTCTTTTTTATTTAAAATATCAGCTACTCCAAGCTTTGTTTTAATTATATCTCAAGGTAATTAAATGCTTCTTTCAATCCTCTTCGAATCAACTTTAAATTCATTAATTTGTTTCGGACGATTTAATTTCGTACTCGTAAATTTCTTTAGGTATTTTTTTGCCGCCTTTTAAGCAGTTGCAGGAAGTGCCTAGACTCGAGTAATTGTTGAATCTATTTTAGAAAACCTAACACAAAAAAATAATGAAAGATAAAATCGAGGATAAAATTGAACAATTTTTCCTACTACTAGCTGTGAAAATGACAATTATTGCGTCCTTGAGCCCCCACTGAGTTGAATTTCTCTATTAGTGGTTGATAATTTTTTCTATTCTTAACCTAAGTTGATATTGAATATATTCAAATATTTTGAGAATTTTGGGATAGTAGTTTAGCAAAAACTTTTGCAACATAATTTTGTATACCCAGAAGATTGTCTTTAACATATTATCTGCTGCTTGAAATTAACTATCAAGATAGCATTATTTGAATAAAAATGCCATTTGCTTTGAATTCGCGCTCAATAAAAAATGTTTTTTGCATTAGGAGTGCGTTCATGATCTATGGGGTAGATGAGGAGCGAAAACAGACATGTTCGTATCAGTCAGATGACGGGGTACACGCTTCTCGTGGTGCGTTTGTGAATGCTGTGGTGTAGAGTGTAAATTTAATCTTTTGATGCACTCCGCTTACACTGGAGCTTTATCAAACGAGTAAGGGTATATATTGGTAAATACGGAATTTTGGGAATATTACCCAAATTATTAAAAAAACGTTTACATGGGAAGTGCTAAAAGTGCCTCAATAAGGATTGAATGAGTTTCCCAGGTCCAAATAAATCTAGTAAAAGCCTCATCTATTCAACAATTAACAATTATAATATTTGCTGCGTTTAAAAAATAATTACAAAAAAAATTAAAATTTGTAAAATGGTATTAAAAATTTTCAGTAGTAATAACCCAAGGGCATTGATAATTGTTCGAAAAAATTTTATGACAGATGTCGAAAGCTTGTTGCTTGGAAACAGACCGACGCCGTAGGCGGAGGTCTGTTGCCTATAAGCAACAAGCTTGAGAAAGTTGTCATAAAATTTTTGAGCATTTATCAATGTCCGAGGGTTATTCGGATAGAAAATTTTTTGCTTATTATAGAAAAAGAACAGATCTTAAACAATTTATCTAAAGGTGCAATTAACAAAGGAACAATTAGAAAAGTTAAATGTGACATTTCGAAATATTAAATATTTGAAACTTCAAAGTCGAAATAAATCAATATGCATCCATAGCAACGTGTGAAAACAGCCCCAAGGTCTGTTTTCAGTGTAATGTTGACATGATTGGGTGAAATTGTTCATATGATCAAAAATAAGGAAATTTGATTAGTTCTAGGAACTGTCAAAAAATTTTCAACGAAATAAAACTGAAATCCAAATACTATGTAAAAACCATGTGAACTCTTTATCAGCCTAAATCTCTCAAACTAAAAAAGTAGAGGAAAATTGTATTCAGCTCTTAACGATCTACCATTTCTGATTTCATTGTGAAATATTTGAGAACTTCTTTCTATTGCCACGTTAGATCTGGTTGGTATCAAATGTACATTTTCGACAAAAAAGTTATTTCAAGTGAGCATTAAAACAATACATCCACATTTTATGTAATTATCTCTAGTTTATTATATTCGAAAACAACTGAGAATTAGTAACTCCATCTCTGTTTCATCAGCTCACAAACTTCTCACAAAACTTGCGAATAAAAGAACTTAATTAATCCACAGTTGTTATTTCTCTCTTTTCTTCGTCCTTCGTTTCTTATTCTTTTTTTTTGGTTCGCTCTCGTCCTCGGAGATTTTTCTGTATACAAACATGATTAGTCTTGCGTGGGTTGTATAAAACGTTCGGACTTAATTTTCCGAGTTAATTCCGAAGTTTATGAGGTTTTATATATGGAAACAATTCATATAGGCGTATCGGTTATGAATTAAATTTGAAGCAAAAGGTGATGGGATGTTCGGTTGTATGCATTATTTATTGGTTGTTTCCTGAGGAGTCTTAATTAGAAATAATAAGGTAGATGACAGAATAGAATTCTGTGAATAATCATGATAAAAATAGTATGAAGTTCTAATCAACATTCCAATTTATTTGGATTACTATGAACCGTTGTTTGTTCGTAGAGCAGTCAGAAACTATCAGGAACCGTCAGAGATATGCGCATTAAGAAAAAATCGTTCGTAGAACTATGCAAGTTTTGACCTTATTAGATACTTTTTTACTTCTGAAGTTATAACTATTGTTTAACAGGTAAATAAATATTTACGAAATAGTCCATCAAATAAAATCTACATCTTATCTAGCTTTTTGTTGCATTTTAAATTTTTTAAAAATATAAAATAATGAAGATATTTTGATATAATCCTGTACATTTTTTAAAGTAGTGTCACGAAACAACTATCAAACCACCCGAGTTTGATATAAGAAAAATATATCAAATAAAATTCTTTCATCTACAAATGACTTTAAACCGTTGCCGTCACCTTCATCGTCATCTTTATGTGACCTGCAACCGATGTCATCCTCATCGACGTCATCTACTTATCAGTTAACACTAAATAACTCCACTGGATCGGATTTTTGAGTAATTTACAGAATGTAACAAATTGTGCTTCTAATGGTAATATTTATAATAATTAATAGTTTTTGGTTAAAGTTTTGTATATGTATGTTGAAATAAAATAACTTTTGAAAAATGGGTTGGTATACTTTTTTGTATATACGGTCGTAGAAAAAATAATGTTCCTAACTCATGCGTAAAGTGTCTTTCCCGCCCTTGACCGCTTGCCCGTTCGGGTCAACTGCAGTCGCGTGCGGAAAAGTATCACTTTCCGCACTTGTTAGGAAAATAACTATTTATTAAGATTGACCACTGACAAGCTGTCAAATATATAATCATTAATTAGATTCACCTATTATCGTTACCCTAATTCGCAAATGTCGGAAGTCCAGTTTGACTGATTTTACAGTGGAGGATAAAAACGTCTTATTGGGTTGAATTATTAGTGGTTGATGATTCTATTTTGGCAAACTACGTAATTTAGGGTTAGAATCTGTTATTTTGAAACTGTTTTTAGAAAACAATAGTAGTTTACCTAACAAGTGCGGAAAGTGATACTTTTCCGCACGCCATTGCAGATGGCCGAACGACGCTTTAGCGAGTTCGGCCAGCAATCGCGTGCGGAAAAGTCACTTTACGCACGTGTTAGGTACACTATTTTTTCTACTAGCATGCGAAAAATAACCCAAAAGTTAACATAAAGATACATTTCTTATTAAATGCATATTAACAAATTAATTATTATTATTTGACATTCATTTGATGAGGCTTATACCAGGGCCATTAAAAAATGATTGAAAAATAAGTTGTTTTTTTATTGAAAATTATAGCAAAATTATAATAAATTTCTTAATTTTTCAGTCATTTTAAACTTGGATATACAAAATACATATTTTGAATATTCAAATGTCAGTATATTCCTCAAATGTCAATAAATTTACTTTCCGCACTAGTGCGGAAAAGTGACTCTTTCCGCACGCTTTTTAGTGCGGAAAAGATTCACTTTCCGCACGTTAGTAGAAAAATTTTTTTTTAGGATGGTATTAAACGAAATGGACTTACGACATTTGCATCTAACTTTGAAACGATCCATTTGAAAATTGAAGTTTTTGTCATTTTCTTGATTAAAAAGAATTTAGGGCGCGGTCGAGGATTGAACCCGCGTACTCTTCGTCAGAAGTCCGATGTTTTACCAACTAATCCAAATCATCTGTTATAATAGCAGGAAAATGTAATCATATTGGAAGGTATTCATGATAAGTATGTTTGAAATATGATGAACAATAATAATTTCACTTTCAATTTCTATAATTATCCAACCAATTAATAATTGTAATAACCTACCTATATTATATAGTTAAACTACTTGAATTTTTGTCACTATTGATAGTTATTGTTAATTTTGAAATCAATTATGTTGACTTTAATTGTAACATTTTGTGTATTAATATGTCAGATGTTGATTACACATTATTTGGTGAAATTATCACGTGATCGTAGGAAAAATACTGTACATTACTCGTGCGAAAGTGATTTTTCACACTCGTGTGAAAAATGTCACTTTCCGCACACGTTATTTAATATACTATACTTATACTTAATTTTTTTCAAATCTATGACAATGATTCAGGCTCTTCTTCTCAAATGATGAACCCGATCGTACAACAAAAATAGGCAAGACAGTCACCGAGAATCACTAAAATATTGATATCATTAAAATTGGAATAATTTCTATTTATTGGAAACGCGCTTTATTAAATACGACAATATTACAGGAAACTTTATATACTTTATAGTTTCGAGGCCACGAGTATTGTTGTCAGAGTTTCGAATTTTGGTTTGTGGTTGGAGGTGAGGATGTCGCTACTGTCACAACTTTCACACTTCCGTTACTGAAAGACATGTATTGATTGTGATTTTAGGGTATTTTTCAGCCCGTGATTAGGCTTTAAGCTCGCGGACGGAGAACATATACCTTTTACTGATGAGATGCAAATACACCGAAACCGGTCTACAAGTTATGTTGTCCCTTCAAATACAAAAAAGAATGGTTGGTGCCAAATATCTTGTAGATATGCCAACCCCGTTTGACTTTGGGGTGTAATCCAATATTCGTCGGGGCCTATAGCCCGGGAAGTAGTTGTTTCTTCCTAGTTTAACGGTCACTGTTTGATAAATATTTTTCGAAACTTATAAAGCGTTGGAATAATTATTATCTAAAATTAAAATTGGAGGTTTGCAGAAACCAGAGCAAATATAATGAAACAATTGGTATAGTCAAAAGCGCTCTCATCGTGCGGGTTCAAAGGTCACTAACCATATGTGTCAAATCAGAAAACACAGAAGTTGCCAAAATGTGAGATTACACCGGTTGACGAATTTCCACTTTTTCTTTCATTTTCGAAATAATCTATCAGATTAAGTACAATTTTTTTTGCTTGAAAATGAAAAAAACCGAAAAATTGCTTTTTATTATTTATATTGTCACTTTGAAGTCACAAAACTGACATTTAAATGAAAACTTCGATGGTGAAAGACTTGTTAGGATCGCTGGAAACTAAATACATATCCTTTTTTCTCCCGTCAAAATTGTATAAGTCTGTCTTATTCATCTTACGGATTTTATTTGGAAATTATGATTAAACGCAATAAAAGAAAACAAAAACTGTGAGTATGTCTTTGTTGAATCTTATGACCCACATGATGAGACTGCATTTGACTATATTACAAGTTACAGCAGAAATTTTTCTGACACTGTATATACTTAGGTACGAATCTACTTATTTAAATTCATGGTAAATCTTATATTCGCTTCTTATTCATTGTTTTCAATCGCGTCATCGATATTTGGTTTTTTTGTACTTTTACTGTTATTCTGGTCTCGACTCAGTTTATTCAGCAGATATCGGAGATAGTTCGCCCTTATTTTTACAATCTTGTTTGACCTCAGCTTCGTCTTCCTTTATCTGTAATGGTTTCAGTATTACCACCTTCAGGAAAACAAGAAATATAAAGCGCTTTTCCATCAGGATTTCTCATTCTTTTCAATAAATCAGGAAATTTAAAATAAAATTTTAGTTG
>CAJUYG010008015.1:0-10257 GCA_910591675.1 Galerucella calmariensis | reverse complement strand
TTTACGCACATCTCTTAGCATTGCAGGGGTCACCTGTCTAAATGCTGAAGTAATTCTGTCTTTCATATTTTGTTTTGTGGTAACCTCTTCTTTGTAAACAATATTTTTAATAAAACCTCTCAAGAAAAAATCGCAAGGTGTAAGGCCCGGCGATCTAGCAGGCCAATTTGTAGGTCCCGCCCTTCCTATCCAACGATCCTGAAATTCCCTATTTAACCAATTGCGAACATTTAATTGGTAGTGTGGTGTGGCACCATCTAATTGAAACCACATTCCGTTGCGATAATTTTGAGGCACATTTTGCAAAAGGTTTCTAAAATCAAGTTCTGAAAAATTTAAAAAGGCAGCTCCATTTACAGTCCCATCAAAGAAATAGGGACCAATTACATAATCACCTATTATTCCCGCCCACACATTCAAAGACCATCGATACTGTGATGTGGTTCTAAATAAATGTTCATTGTGGTCCGAATAATAATGGAAGTTGTGTCTATTTACACAACCGTTCTTATGAAATGTGGCTTCGTCGGAGAATAAAATTTTGTTTAAAAAGTTACGCTCTGTATTTATCTTGTTTATTAACCATCTACAGTATTCTTCTCTACGCGCGAAATCACGCGGTAACAATTCTTGGTGAAGCTGGATATGGTAAGGGTAATACTTATTCTTCTTTATTATGCGGCTAATTGTGGTATTGGAAATATCTAACTGATTGCTTAATTGCCTTGTGCTTACATTGGGATCTTCAACTATACTGATCATTACTTTATATTCGTTGTCAACAGTAACAGCTGTAGCATCACGTGAATGTTTTTCATACTTGACGGTTCCCGTTCTATCAAATCTATTCTTTAAATTCTCAAAAGTTCAATTTAAAAAAACCAAATTAATTTTCATTCCACAAAAATTAGCCACCCTGTATACATTAAAATATTTTACAATTGTAGTCCGAGTGACACCGTATAAACCTACAAGAAATCTTGTTGATACCTCTTTTAGTTTCGGTGCTAGAGATCGAGTGGAAATAATTGGCGCACCCTGTATAAATATGAAAACTATGGCAACATTGCTCATTATCGTGAGCAAACGGTTCGGCCATGTCTTTATTGTATTTGATAAGCATTTTTCTATGCCAATACGAAGCTTTGTGAAATTAAAAGCTAGATAGCTCTTTGTAATGCTTTGTGAAAGCTTTCAGAATCATAAAGTTGAAGGAAAAGATGATTATTGTGAGGTTATGTTTTAATTAATAGATTGTCAACAAATTTTCTACCAGGACGTAGTGGTATTAGCCTGTTAAGAAAGAGTCCCACGACAAAGCCAATAGAGAAACGTGGTCCAAGGACCAGGAAGGTGATCTACTGTGTCTATAGTTATTTCGTTGTAACTTTTAGCTGCGTTACTACTGTTATGTACATTGTACACGCTTGTAATACGCACCTGTTCGTCCAAATTTCCGTGGTTTTGTAATTTTCCATTCATTTTTATTCCAATCTTTTTCTCCATGTTCTATAATGATTTCTTTAATATCATGAAACCTTTCAACTGAATTGAGATTCACAATCACATTAAGGTTAGCAATATTGTGGCTTTTTTTTTTGAAATTAATTTCCATTTAAAATCCAAATTAATTCCAATACAAAACTTTATAGTATTGCTTATAAATGGCACTAATTGGAGCACTTAAAGGCATTTTATGACCACACTAAATTCCAATTTGGCTATTCATTTTCTTGGCATTTTTTAAAGTCATTATCTTTATTTTTTGACTACTTTTTATGACTAACTAGCCATCATTGCTACTTGGATGCAATATTTAGACTTAAACAAGATAAGACATCTTTTAAGGAAGGCTGATATTATTCTATGAAATAATGCTTAAAATATGCTAAACTTCATCATCTTCTCTGGATTATAGGCTTCGATCTAGCATTATTTGCTTGGTAAATGAAATGTGTTACTTTGGACGTCTGTAATTTCTCTGAGGTATCTCAGGAGCCCTCTGTTACACATCTAGTACGGTTCTGGTACCCGTCTGATGTACTTTTGTTACACATCTGGGACCCTTTGACAAATTCAAGATGCAACCACAAAACTGATGAGACTGGCAACTGATAAGATGCTGATAAGACCGGATGTCTGACTGTCTGGCTCAAGTACTTCCATACCTACTTAGACTTTTCCATTTCATTAATTTCCCAAGAAATACATCAATTTTTATTTTCAAAAACAGGTTTCTCCAGGATCATGGGATTTCTTTAGATGAGATGGGTATAGAAGCCCATGGGAAACCTATATGTTTGTTCCTTTATGAGTGTTCAAGGAAAATTGGATTGTACCCCATACCTACGCACCAAATTTCTTGGAGTTGAAATTAATACCCAGCTAAATAGGTTGAAAGAACTTCAATTCCTATTATTGTGATTTTACAAATATTTGTCTCTCCTATTAACATTTTTTAATAAATGGGAAGCAAAATATGGAAAGTCATATTATCACTCTTCAGGCACAGAATACTAAGAGAAACATTTTACATAATCACTCAAACAAAAATATAAGGGCTTGCTAGGGTCAAATATTTATTTTCAATGTCGATAAAAATAATAATTCCAATATTGATTGTTATTCAACTCGATTTAAGTATTACTTCCTTGTTAATATAAAATGTTTGTTTGTATCTCATTATATAAATTAGTGAGTATAAAAAAAACCATTCAAATCATTTGCTAGCCCACGTACCGGGTGGTCCAATAAGCCGATCTCTCGGCTATATATCAGAAACCATTCATGTTATAACTTTAGGAAAAAAAATTACTTAGGAAAAGTGGACAAGAGAAATTGTTGGAAATTACTTTCAAGTTTCTAGGCTATCCGCAAGGGGGCGTAGCCTGTGAAGAAAAATTTAAAAATCAGTTTTTTGTGAAATATGCCCAATTATACCCAGTGAAAAATAGGTAAACTGAAAGAAGGCCTAAATTTCGCACAAATTTGTTCAAGTACTTTCATTCTATTTTTCCAAATAAAGGGTGGGGGAAAGTGGGAAAGTGTGTGTGGATAAATACCTATAACTTTGGTTTGAATCGACCGCGATTCTAACGAAATTAGTGTCAATGGGAAGAGTGTAAATGAATTAACTACATCTACTATAAAACAATGGCATTTAGTTTTAATTATTGTCATTTTAATTTTTTTCATTAGAAAATACCCTCTACCTATGACAATTGAAACTAAATGCCATTGTTTTATAGTAGATGTAATTAATTCATTCACAATCTTTCTATTGACTGGCTACTTCACTAAGTTTTTGTCAGACATTTGTAACAGAATATTATTATGCTCCAATTTCATACTAATTTGAACGATCCCATTTTATAATCCTTATAATTTAAAATTTCAAAAGAGTTTTCATCTCACGTTCACCCCAAGGTATTCAACTTCATGTTTATTTTTCTTGTATTTTCATTAAAATTTTTGTCTCAAATTTTCCGGAGCTGTGGAATTTTAATTGATGGCAGCTTAAACTTAAAAATTTCGTGAATGTGACGTAACAAAACTGCATTCTAGCGTCGTGTCTGATGTACAGCTGGACCATCTTCTCTTCGAATTCACAATTTTATATTACAAACTTTTTAATTTTACAGCAAACCAGTCTGAACGAGTGACGTGAGTGCATTTTTGCCACTATAACGTCGAAACTTTTATGATTAATTAAATTTTACAGTGCAGATTTTGCAAAAAATAAAGTACAAACTCACTAGCGGTGCCAAAATATCATAAGGGCTTCACATTATAAGAAAATACTTAGCTGAAACATCAGTTTACTTTGCCTTCTAGAAAGTCTTCCGAACTAGAGAAGCTATAAGGGGTGCCTCTTGCATCCTAACATTTCAATATATATTGATTTTTTACATGAATATAAGAAATTTGAATAGGCAATTTTAAATATTTTAACACCAATTGTAACGATAATATGAATTGAGATCATGTTATTCCAAAAAAGTTAAAACAGGTGGATGGATATGTTACAATGTACAATACAAATTTCATTGAAGGTTTATCAGTATATCGGCATTATATTTATAGGTCGATATAAGTGCGACGAAAAGTGGTGAAACACGTGAATAAATAAATATATCCGATGGAATAAACATTCACAATTGAGGTCAACGATATTTATGTATGTAAATATGTCCCACTGCTTTCCGATATAACTAAACCGATCTGCAATATGCGCAAATGTTTGTTTGTGTGTATTTAATCCTTAAAAAATAAAACCTCGAATTTGAACGTGATTGTTTCACTATCCGTGACAAAAACGTTTCCAGTTCCTTGTTTTCGGTCAATCACAAGGATTATTTCTGGGTATTACTTTGTTGAGAATAGAGTGACTTGAATTTAGATATTGACATCTATTTAGCGAATGTATAAGTAGACACTGAGTAGTATATTCTTTGAAGCTGTTTATTTCAGAATATTCGCAGACTTCAGTTGACGTCTGAAATGGATGGTTTATTTCAGCAAGAATCTTGCATGTGGCATGTACATTGTTTTTTCCTTTCTCTAATACAATAATGAACTTCGTTATTTCAAATGGATAAACCTGTTTGTTTTGTGCCTTTTGGAATCCTTGGTATGATATTTCTATTATGATATAGGTAAATGATTAGAAATTATTCAAATTTAAGGAAATCATACGGTGGGGATAAAATGTAAATGTAGCTTTAAATTCGAAATTTTGATGTAGGAAGCATTAAATGAAAGGTGAGGATTTCTCAAGGATTCCGGCGCGCGAGGAATATACAGGTAATCAACTTGAAATAGCTGAATCCATTATTTATCTGGAGAAAGAAAGATCTGACAACAGTGTAAATACCAACACAATATGTGTCATGTCGATTGAACCACAAAAGATCTGCAAAGGTCGCAGTGGGATAGGGAAAAAGAGCCACTCCAATTCTAATCCAATGGGTCATGTTACAAAATCCTAGCACACCTTTATCTTCTTCTTTCTGTAACACTTTCCACCACCATGATATGTAGTGGTGTGAGGTTGTGAATCACTTCCATGGCTGCCGTTGGGCATGTTCTCATTGCTTTTTCAATGCAGGCTAGTCTTTTTATTTTGTGGAGGTTCTTTCTCGTCGTCAATGGGCCTGTTCTACTACTGCACACAATGGCTGCATAAGTAAAAATTGGTCTCACTATGACAGTGTACATCTAGCTTATGATTTTTGGGTAACATATCCAATTTCTCCATGTCAGATTTCTGCACACCATTGGAGCCATTTTTGCTTTGTAGGTATATAATCTCCTTTCAGTGTTTGTTCTACATGAGTTGACTGTCTAGAGGCAAACCCACTCGACTTCGTGTCTCCATTCAACCTCGGTCTCATCGTCAAGTTTGATGGTTTTGAGGTTGAGTTTTCTTTTACCGGTTAAGGCTATTAATATGGATTTGGTTGGATTGATGTTAGGTCCCAGCTGCCTCTACCAGCTATTCGAATATTTCAGACCGTTTTGTACGATGTCACAAAGAGTGCTTTCGATTTTCCTTTGCAGGATATTTCGAGGTTAGTCAAACCACACAGAAGTTCGTAAACCACCAGGCTTCACATTAATAAGGATGCTTCTCTTCCCTGTGAACATTCTCTGGTTGCAGAGATGGAGGGAATGCTTTTGCTCGTTTTTATATCTGCTCGACATCCATTTGGATGTTGAACTGTCGACACCTTTTCTATATAATGCTTTTTTGACAGCCTCATGAAAATTATTGTTAAAAGCTCTCTCTATTACTGAAAATGCGCTTACTGCGGTTTCTTGGTTGTCTAGATCACCTCGAATATTTTCTCTGCTTGCCTGGTAAGCATGCTGATGCGGGTGGAGAAGAAGCCTCTTTGTATAGTGACCAAATTCTTTGAAAAAAGATGAGACTGCAAATGGTATCTATATTTATCCTGGTTGTTGTAGATTATGCGTCTGATTTTTGTCCCACTGCCACTGTTTCAAAGTATATGAAATTATAAAATTGCTCTCGAAACTTTGTTCCAAGGAATGTGACGTTTAGGAAACTGAGTCAGACCAATAAAGAATTTATCGTGGTTTTTATAACTAATAACAATAAATACATTTATCCTGCTATTTCTGGATATAAAATGGATCGTAAAAGCTACTCTCGCTTCGCTCATAGTTTATTGTAATTCAATAGTAGATATATACCGTATGTAGTTTACGAGAACTAGAATTTTGTTACCTTAAAAAGTATCTAAAAGTAAGACTAACATCAGAGGATCTGAAAATTGGAAGATATCTGGATCAGAATGACAAATCAGGAGCTTATGGAATTGGATGAAAGTTCGACGATATCAACAGTAGTATCATATAACGTCAAGAGACCATTAAATTAGGAGCTAATAAAGCAATATTTAGAAGAGGAGATGGATGTTATGTTGGTGAGACCGAAAAAGAAGGGGATAAAGGCAATACAAAAAAGCCAAACGCTGTTGAACATAGGTAGATGGGAGAAGGTGGCAAAAGTACAAGAGAATGCCAAGCATTGTGCCTCCCATCCTTAGGCGGGTAGTTAGTATCCCGTTGGGTTTCCAACGTTTGTTGCCATATGGCAGTGGCACAATTTCTGGATTTATAATAGAAGCCATTTTGGGTTCCAATGTTGACTCTTTCTCCCACATTTAGGAATCAATGTCTGTCAAAGGCCCTTCTGAATGACATATTGTCTTCGATGTAGACTAGTATTGTAATGAATGTATCCTACTATGGATTCTTGGTAAATTATAGGTGTGGAAGGGCCTCTGAATAGATGGTGTTGCTGGTCACTAGGTGTGTCATCTTACAGGAATAAAACAACTACCTGTAGCACTGGGACATGTTCTGTTTATTACTTTACGTTACTAGTATACATTAAACTACTTATTACTAACACTAAGATTAATAGTAACTGAACATATATAGTAATTGTAATTATAATTAGAATGAATAGAATGGAATGGAATGGAATTAGAATGGAATTAATCCTAAAACACTATCGTTAACATATTTATACGACGAGTCAAGTTCATCATTAGTAAATATAAATAATACTGTTTATGTTTATTTCACGCTCTGAACTTGACTTCGTACGTGCAACCTTCATATTTCTCATTTATAAAACGATTCATGATTTATTGGAATTAGCTTCAAGGGAATTTATTATTTATATTATTGAAACTTATTATTTTGACTAAAAGACATCACAGTATGAAAGCTAATTCGTATGCATTTTTTTCCGTTACATGGGATCACGGATTTATCTATAGATACGTTATTGTTTCCTGCATAACGAATAAAATAACCATGAAGGTATTATTCTCTGCTAGTTTGTCGTCTACAGCCAAGTTGTCATTATTAGCAATATGGAATTCCTTCAAAATCTCACACTTATGTATTGTGGACATCTTCGCGACAATAGACACATTATTAATCTCGCAAGTGAGATCAACCTCTGTTTGCAGCTGCAGAAGACATAATTGATTTGAATCGTGGTATTCCTGATGTTAGGAACTTTCGGCACATTCTCCTTTCATCTTCATGTGGTATTAACTTGTAAATTGTGTTGTGCCGTTCATTAAACATAGTTTAACATGACGTTAATCTTGGTTACTTCAAACGATAAAGCGACTTATTGGTATTTCTAGCCTCTTTTACTTGCCAAAGCTCCCATTACCTCCAAAGATGACATCTGGTGCAATACTCAATGAACTACAATTGAAGTATGATGTAGGGAATTCAAAAAATGGAAGATTTCGTCTCAGACACTTCGGACAAGATGACAGACCAGTAGATATCACTTCTTATCCATGTGACTATATTATTTTTTATTGAAGAAATAGACTAGTAATACACAGCTTGTTCAATTGAAACCCATCTTTAGTCAGGTTAGCCTTCGAAACAATTGTAATCATTCGACTGACGTTTTCCAACATCAGTAGTGTATGCAAACGTCTCACTGATCTGTTTATTTCGTTTATATTTGACAGAGTTCAAGTATTGTGACTTTGAAATGGCGTTTGTTGTTAACAATCCGTCCAAATGTGATAATACTCGGCCTTATGTTGCCAACGTAGTGAAAGAAAATCTGCAACGAAAGAAATGGAGGATATTAGAACATCCACCCTATAGTCCCGATTTATCGCCTTGCGATTTTCACATCTTTGGGCCACTAAAAAAGGCGTTAAAAAGTAACCGTTTTCAGTCGGACGCAGAAGTACAAAACGCTGTGAAAGAATTCTTCCAGCAGCAGCCACAAGAATTCTATAAGCAGGGTATACATCGGTTGGTGAAACAGTGGGATATGTGCCTCAATTGTAGTGGTAGTTATTTGTAACTGTACTTGTCAATGAATTTTTCCTGGACCAAAGATGGGTTTCAATTGAACAAGCCTCGTATAATGTATCCACCTCTGTTGTTACTCGTATTTATTTATAATTAGTAATATCTTGTGTTTTTGTGTATCCACTGCATCATAATGAACCACGCTATATTGCATTCATAGATTTCATGATTAAAATAAATCGTGAATAGTTCACACACGTTCACGATAATGGTTTTTTATTCATAACTGCACTCGATTAGTTATGTTCTACAATACAATTAGTGGAAATAGTAAACATTTTCATTTACTCTGATTTAATATCAATTTAACAAGTTCAATTCCATATTTTTATAATCATATAAGTTACAAAATAGTGCATTACATACCAAGAGGTGGAGATACTACTGTAATTTGACAAACATGTAAAATGCACTGCACACCGTGTTTTGATTTGTACTTTTCCTACGACTTATTTAAAAGAACAGTTTATCAAAATTTCCTCACAATTTTGACAATTTTGGGGCGTCCAGAGTTTCGTAGGAACTGACGATATTGAGATTGACACAGAATTGCTGGTTGAGTCTGATGCAACTTGATTTATTGTCATTTCTGGAATATCCCTGGAATATTCCCATTGTCCCAGACAGTCGTTGGAATTACTTCTTATTTAACATGGAGCTGTCCCGATAAGTTTCTGTCACAGTTGATGACTTCCATCGACCAGCATCTACTAGAAATGATGCCGAATATCTAAGAAAACAGTGTCCAGTGTAATCAACTGGATTTGGAAGTTTCAAATATGAGACAATGTCCCTTGGAGTATTGCCTGTTATTGGAACTTTAGTTCTTCACGTCAGGTTATGTTTGAGCGATCAGTGGTCGCGACACAAAAGATCTGACCGTTACGTTACGGTACGTAACGTTATGTTACGTTGCTTCGTTATGTGCCTTGCTTGCGTGCGTGTGCTCTCTCCTGAGTCTCTCTCTCGTTTACGAAGCAGCGATTCATATGCTTCGGCCGGGAATCGAACCCGGGCCGCCCGCGTTTAAGACGAGCATTCTACCACTGAACCACCGATACTATATTCAAATTCTATGCAGAGCTGGTATTCGCAGTGCTGGTGATCTACTTGAATTTGTTCGGATAAATTTTTACTCTTATTTCCATAATTTTTTTTGCGGGATTGATCTTTTTTGTTTATTTACTGCATCGGTTGTCAGGACGGTAGGTTGTGTTAACTGGTTTCTAAGTTTAACACGTCGGTAAGTGATTTACTTACCGTTCAGACGTCGAAAAGTAATAAATACATAAAAATAAAAAACAATTTCACCAAAATGTAAAATATATTTTGAACTGATAAATGTAACATTTGACATTTCGAAGAAATTTAAATTATTTTATTCGGAATTTATTTCAATACGATCGCGCAAAAAATGGTATAAGCATCTCGAACGTTGAGGGGTTATTACAACGTTTGCATGTAGATTCCTCTCGTGAAATTGGACAAAATGATATGAGGATTAAGGGGTCTAGCACATTTACTTTTCGAAATACAGGGTGTTGAAATTTTGAAAACTTGAATGTTTTAATTCGATAACTAATGGATGGATAAATTGATTTGACATTTGGCAGATTGTTTTTGAATGTAAATGGGCATTTTTTTTATAGAAATAGTAGTTTGTGCAACTAGTGTGGATATGATGGCCATATCGCACGAGGACGAAGTTTGAGCACGACGCCGTAGGCGGAGTGCTCAATCGTTCAAGTGTGATATGGACAATCCACACGAGTCGAACAGCAAATTTTTTCTACGACCCACTTAAGAAAAAATCTAGAAAATTAAAATTTCTATAAACTGTAATATAACTTCAAATTAAAAATTTAACAA
>CAJUYG010008014.1:0-10257 GCA_910591675.1 Galerucella calmariensis | reverse complement strand
ATACATATATGGCGTTGCTAACCAGTCAACGCATGTGATTTATATAAGTCTATAAAATATTATACATATTATTCATGCTACGAAAAATCACTCATTTATTAGTATTAGCACAAAGCACATAAGCATTAGTACTCAGTTGATGATTTTATTTTATGAAATCTCAACAAGTCTGCTTTTTTAAAATTAGGTCCACACATTTTATTTTATTCACATAAACTTTTGCGAGTAATTCAAAATAAATAATTTCTACGCGAGGTACGTTACAGTCAGAAGCGTAATGTTTGTGCATATTAACTTTCATAAGCGGTGACGTCACAGTCATAGTCTTCGCCCTGCTACGGTATGATTGTTTAATTGTTTATATTAGGAGAACGACATATTCTATTGACATGAAATTTTCAGAATCATATTTTCATCCTTAGTACTTTGTTTTACGATAGTTAAAAGTAATTTAAAAACTTAGTAAACGAGCCCATTACTGTCGGTCCCAAAAAGATTTCAAATAATCCTTTATGTTAATTCCTGAGTTATATTGTGAACACTACATCTACCAAGCAAGTATTCACTAGAGAATTTTTGTTTAGACAAAAAATGAAGAGCAGTTCATTACCTACAAAAGTTGCGCTCACGATTTTTTTCGTTACACCAATATTTTTTGCAAAAATGGTGGTTGAAAAGTTCGCAGTTTTCTGATACTTGAAAACTGACGCTTCTAGCCCAAAATCTGAGATGAGGGACCCTGAAAATACACCAATTTCTATGTTCAGGCCTCCTGGCATCTATGGTAGATGGCGCCACCTTGCATTTTCGCAATCGCGAAATAATTAAGGCCATGAGAAGAAACATGAAAATGATCGATCTCTTACCCAATCTCGGGGTCAAAAAAGTTATCGCTTTCTTTAAAATTGAGACCCTGGCCTGCTTTTATTGGATAGACCAATCCTAGGAATGATT
This sequence comes from Galerucella calmariensis, assembly GCA_910591675.1. Classification (NCBI taxonomy): domain Eukaryota; kingdom Metazoa; phylum Arthropoda; class Insecta; order Coleoptera; family Chrysomelidae; genus Galerucella; species Galerucella calmariensis. Next base: position 9,303 of record CAJUYG010008014.1, on the reverse strand, counting down.
GTGTGCGAAAAGGATTGAAAGTAGACGCTAAAATTTCCGTAAATTGAATTGTGGGCAGCTCTCTCTCCTCTTTTCCCTTTTAGGGCTGAGTAAGTGTCATATCGTCTTGTCGGGTCCTTTATAAAGCGTTGGCCACCGATCTCCAACTTCCCATTCTTCATTACCGAATACCTCTTCCTACACAAGCGATGAACTTCCACAGACGATACCTTCTCCAGGAACAAATGGTGGTTGTCTTCCCTGGTCTTGCTAACATTTATTAGATTATTAGAGATCCACAAAAATCGCCTCTTGGAAAACACATTATTCAAAAAAATACGGGCGAATTATTGGTAGCATTGTTTCGGAATGAATAAAGTACCCCCCAAAAAACCATTATCCAATAGGATTGGCTGAAATAACTCTTAATAAAAATAATATGAATAAATTCATGGAAGCAATAAAAAATCTAGCGAAGACGAATTTTGGCCTGGTTTTCCAATAACCCAGGAGCACGAATTGAGAGGATAAAAACACGCCTTAGTAGCCACAGATCTCTTCTTTCACCCGCACTTTGATTCATTAAAAAATATTGATTTTCACGCGAGTTATTAAAAAATTAGTAATTTACTTGGGGACGTCATGCCCTCAGAGCGTGCTCTCTATAAGCCGGCCTGGAGCTCAATTTTGGATCAGCGTTCGGACCATTTATCAAAACTATCTAATTTTTCGAAAAAATGCTAGGGATCATTTTTTTGGGCAAGGAACTGCTCTTTATTTTTTGTCTGAACAAAAATTCTCCACTGGTCAAATCTCGGCAGATATCGCGGGAAAACGGTTTTTCTGGAATTTCAGAGCCATTTTCCCACCCTTCCACAATGGTCAGGTACCTGACATTTTGGGAATTTAATGTGCCTACCATAAACTGCAAATTAAAAAAAATTGCTCTTGCTGGACCAGTTGCCCATGTTGACACCTTCGTTTACTGGACTAATAATGATTATTTCTCGGCAACATGCTAATCTGGTATGGAAATGTTTCCTAACGTTACACAAAAAAAAATTGATTATACATAAACGTTGAGTGACAAATTTTTCACTCAACGACATAAACCAAAATTATAAGTCTAGCTATGGAGACAATAATATGCAGAATATAAGATCATAGATAAAATTGTAGGAAAAGTAAAAGATAATTTTATCAATAGAAATTCGAAATTGATTCCAAACACTAGATTTGTAATAATTAATAAGATAATAATATGGAGTTATACATTCTCAGAATATAAAAAGTCCCTGAACGAAAATCGGGAGATATCGGCGGAAAACGGATCTCCAGAGCCATTTTCCGACCCTCGCACAAATTTCTGGCACCTGACATTTTGGGGGTTCAATATTACCTTCAAATTGAAAAAAAACTTTTCTTGCTGGACCAGATGCCCATGTTGACGGTATTTTTCGCCTTCATTTACTGGACTATATTACTTATAAGGTTTTTAGTGTAAATAGCGAAATTATGAAATAACAAATTTTTTTTTTTAATGTTGATACACTTGAAGATAGGTAGATCATAACACATTTAATACATAAATTGTGTTTAAAATTTTTCAAAAAATTCAAAAAATAAATACCTAACATACATGGGGCTGCATCAAAAATTGGTATTGGCCACTGACACACCCTATATAATTTTTGTAAGAGTGGAAAAAGTATTGAAAATGTGTCATAACATATTTTTGTTTCATGCTTACCATTTGTCCACAGTTATACCAGAAAAAAATATCAATTTACCCACGATACACTTACTCACGGTATGTTCTTAAGCATGTATCCGACAGCGTGTGACGTCATGTGGAAATCTCAATCGGTGATGTACAATGCTAAATATATGGGAAATACTCTGTGTTTAATTTTTATGCATATTTCCACTTTATGAATGATTATTTAAATGCGACATGGTTTTCCAGATATAATATGAAATATTACTTCATTACCAGTAACTTAGTTATCTTTTTTTGATAAGTACATTGATGCTGGGAGTTAACAACGTGTAGAAATATGTAGGTAATATATATTTTTTACATTTTAAAAAGATTTGAAACAGAAATATTTATGGGTGGGCAATATTAAAACAAACCATTATATTATAAATATGTTATATTATACATTTTTACCATTATATCTTGTTTATTATACAAGACTCCTTAATAAAGGTGTCACTGGGATACGAAACGAGCGAGTTTCATATGGTTAATGCGAGTGTATTAATAACCATTACATGAAACTTGAATACACTATTTTTTCTACGAAAAATAAATTTGATTTGAAAAAAATATAGAATATGATCTTTATCTGATTTAGCGTTAACTTTTATCAATAATTTGATTTGCTTTACTCAATTTAGTAGTTGTTTTCATTATTATTATGAATAGTGAACATTCCGAGAAAATAATATGTACTCCAGAAGATATCATAGAAAAGGCAAATGTGGCCACATAAAATTTGCTGCCAGAGAAATTCAAAGAAAATTATGTGAAAGAATATGACACTTTTATGAAATGACATCACTTCTAGTTCATTGGGGTGGAGACATTTTTCAATCAAAGAAACATGGAGAATGGAAATCTACTGCTGTTGCCGAAGGGTATGTGAACAAATCTTTCGATGCAAAAGTGAATTGTGAGCTTTATTGATTATCTAGTTCTCCAATTTCAATCAAGTGTCAGTTGGAGGAAAATTAAATTATTATCATTAATTATTTTTTATAACGAAAACTGAATCGCTGCAGTATTTGATGATTGATTGACTCGACACCATCGGTCATAGGCTTAGAGTCCTCGGCACCTCAACCTTTAGGCCTTTTGTGCTCTTAGTTGTGCCGTTTAAGTATGTGAAGAGACCAGTAGCACTGGCTCAACTGTCTTTCCGCTATGTTCTTCTTGAAGAAATCCTTCCTTGGATGCTCTGGTTCTATAATTCTATATATCCAATGACATAAAGCTTCACAGTCAAAGATAATGTGAGAGGCTGTTTCCTCCTTCTCCATTAAATAGGTTTCTCCCTATATATTCCAAATGTATGGATTTGCTTCGTTAGGATACAGTGACACTAGCGTTTAAATCCCGTTACACCAAGTCTAGGAGTTCAGGTAACATCGGTCACGAAGATGAATGAAAGTTAGTAGTTGAGGTGCGCATGCGTCCAAGCAACGTTTAACCTTCTATTCGATGTGTCTGAATGTGAGTGGATTGGCGCAGCTGCTAGGGTGCCGAGCTCACAACTCAGAGGTCGTAGGTTCGAAACCCGGTTAGGACCTGGGGTGCGATTTTCGAGTTCACACGGATATTATGCGTGTACGGATATTTCCACATGAATTTTTTCGTATACGGTGCTTAATGTGTATTTCTCAACACCGTTCGCATAAACGTTCGTAGCCGAAGAATTTAGCAGCTGGCAACACCATATAATCGTATGGTCTTGTCACTTGTGACATTTGAGAAGCAAAGAATATACCTTATCTATGCAGTTCTAATAGTTCTATGCAAAGAATATACCAACTACAGGTTTTGTAAGACTATGAAGTTTAACAAATTGCCTTTCTGAATATTCCTCAAAAGGATTCGCTTCTTGCTTCTTGTATAGCTTCTTGTATAGCGTTCATGAAGTTTAAATGAATTAAATCATCAAAACCTGCCATATTATAACTGATTATATCATTTAATATTAGTGACATACCAAACACAAATATTTTCAATCTAGGTTATGTAAAATTACACTTTCCGTACACGGAAACATTTATTCGAATGGAATAAACCCACTCGAAACAAGCCATACGAAAGTGTTCGTATACGATCACCATTTGAGCATGTCGAAAATTAGGTTATTCAAATTTCATGCGAAAATGGCAATTTTTCGTATACGATTTAGTCCCGAATGGTTTCGAAAATCGCACCCCTGGGTTTTTTGTTTTTCTTTAAAGTTTTTTATTTCTTATTTTCTGATATTTTTATACATAGTTACCCTTTGATCAACCGGGTTTGGGTCTGGGTTTTCTTGTTTTTTTTTAGTTTTCTATTTCTTAATTTCTGATATTTTAAATCCCATAATATCACAATGGGTTTAATTTATAATGTGATCACCTTTAGCTCACGTATGCACACCAGTATTCATTTTTACATTTCAAACTTACCGCTCAAATGAAATTTCTCGCGGAACAATTTGGTTGGTCGGAGCCATTCAAGGTGTAACGAGGTCAAAATGCTAGTTACAGTGACCAGTGACTGTCACTGTCGTTATCTGGCCCCTGCTGAGAATCAGTAATTCGTCAGTCAGTCAGTCAGTCAGCCAGGAGTTTGCTATGTTCCTTTCGTTTAACGTGTCTCCAGTTCGACTGGTGTTTAGTTCAAGTCCAACGCTACATTAACATATTAAATGAAAATATTAATTCCCATCAAAAGTGTACCAATTTTATTTCCGAATACGTCTATAAAAGCTAAGTATATTTTTTTGTAGGACCTGTAAACTTCAGAATTATTCACTATAAATTAAGAATGCCCTACATTAAACTATTCTCACCCTAGACTAACTAAAAAAAACAATACTAAAGATATTTTTAGTGGAAACCAACTTCAAACTGAGCTGGCATCATTTCCAGTTCCGTGTACGGGCTACAATTAATGGGAATGGTAAATCCTCTAAACTGCTATTATTCGTCTGGGATTTTCTGATTGCCTCAGCGCATTCTCTTTTCTTCATTCCGCAATTTCTATATTTTATATACTTTTGAGTATTTTTGGTGCTTATAGCCAGGATTTTTTTAAAATCCTCTGGATATTGAAAGGTTTTCCTACAAAATTTTTATTGGATAGCCGGATCTCTTTTATAAAAGAGAATAAAACGAAATATGTTCCTAAACTTTGGTTCTAATTCGTGGATTTGAAGCTTTTCGCTAAAACGCTAGATTTAAAGTTCGAATGACGACATCTGATGAGTGGAAAATCAAACCTGATACATAAACTTTCGAAAAATGTTTATCGAGCTCAAGAATTTATATCAAGCTAGAGACAGTGCATCTAACTCCCACAAAGGGTAGGTGTATTATTTGATATTGTAGTAAAACTCCAAGCGGAAGTGATGGTGATTCATTTATGTGTTGAAAAAATTGAAAAGCTGGAATAGTTATTTTCCTAACAAGTGCGGAAAGTGATACTTTCCCACACGCGACTGCAGTTGACCCGAACGACGCGAAGCGGAGTTCGGGCAAGCGGTCAAGGGCGGGAAAGACACTTTACGCATGAGTTAGGAACATTATTTTTTCTACGACCGTATACAAAAAATATATCAACCCATTTTTCAAAATTTATTTTATTTTAACATACATATAAAAAACTTGGACCAAAAACTATTATTATTATTATCAATTATTACTATAAATATTAATATTAGAAACACAATTTGTTGCATTCTGTGAATTACTCAAAATTGCCGGTTCAGTGGAGTTATTTGGTGTAAACTGGTGAGTGAATGACGTTGATGGGGATGGCATCGTTTGCAGGTCACATAAAGATGACGATGAAGGTGACGGCAACAATTTTAAGTTATTTGTAGATGAAATAATTTCATTTGATATATTTTTCTTATATCAAACCTGGGTGGTTTGATAGTTGTTTTGTGACACTACTTTAAAGAATTTACAAGGTTATATCAAAATATTTTCATTATTTTATATTTTCAGAAAATTAAAAATGCAACAAAAAGCTAGAAAACAAAATGTTGATTTTATTTGATGGACTATTTATTCACCTGGTGTAAGAAAAGTTATAACTTTCGAAGTAAAAAACTATCTAATACGGTTAAAATTTGCATAATTTTACTTTCCCGCACTAGTGCGGGAAAGTGACACTTTCAAAGCTAAAATCCGTGCGGGAAAGTGGGTTGAAGCGCACGGTAGTAGAAAAATAATATATCGTCACAGACAACTAAAGTATACTTCATAAGAGTGAATTCTTAGCTGAAATGAGATTGTGTAGATGTCTTCAATGCACTAGGATTCACAGCAGAACTAATAAACAGATAGAAAAGCTGTAAGCTGTAAGCGCAAAGCTAACAGATACAGATAAAGCAATGTACAGATTCTGACACATATAGGAGAAAACGGAGAAGCACATATTGAACGATCAGGTAATACATCTGGTAGGAAACAAAAAAAAATCTGATTATACTATCTGCTGTGATCGTACAGATATGACTTGTGCTGACGATATTGCTAATGTTTTTTCAGAATATTTTGCAACTATAACTGAATCTTATTTTGCCCTATCAAGACCTACAGCATGTACTTCCTCAACATTTTCTTCACACCAGTCACGGATCAAGATGTTGAGGACGCAATGGATAGTCTCAAAAACAAGTCATTTACAGGCTTAGGCAATATATTCACAAATAATTTAAAATCTGGAAAACTCTCCCTCTGCTCCTTCTTAAAGAAATTATAGATCAGTTTTATCGAAAAATTTTGAGAAAGGTAACAGAATTTTATGTTTTCTTATATCCCCGCACCAACATAGGCTTAGGTGAGAGAGGTCAATATTAACTGATGATTCATAACTCATAATATTAATCAGTGATGGATATTATTTTTTTGAAAATATAGAGAGAAAGCACGTACCAGTACTTTTTATTATTTGTCAAGTGATTTTGATTTCAATTTCATTCAAATTAAATTTTATAACATAGGTATCAACAAAATATTTTTGGAATGGAATGTTAATTATTCGAGCAACAGAAAATTTCTAGCTGCAAATTAGAACTCTACTTCGAAATTTTTTAATATTGATAAAGGACTCCCTCAGGGATCTGTTTTGGGACCGCTAATATTCATTCTATTTATTAATGACCTTCCTGATTACATTATACCTCTTATTTTGACTATAATATGCAGATGACAATGCTCAATCGATCCTGTCACGGGGAACTAATGTCATCAGTTGTTTTTAGATCATTTGTGCGGTTTTTCATACTAGGCAATAAGAAAAATTTCACTACATGTCACCAAGGGGGAGGGGGAGTATAAAAATTCAAAAATGCATCACGTTATTATTTAACGCCTCCATAGTTTCTGTCTTCACTATTTCTCCTCTAGATCGTTCCTGTAAGAATGTCCAGCAAAGATTTTTGCATGATATTCACATTTTTTTTTATTTATTTGGATTTGGGTGCTTTTTAAAAATTTCGAAACTCTATTCCATTTATAAACTCCATTTTTCGGATAATAGGCTGGTGCGACGCTGAGCTTCGACGGAAAGTATTTGGTGTTTACTCGTGATTGAATTGAGTTTGTTTCTGTTTTCGGGTCACGCAACTTCCAGCTAATGACCCTCTAGAAAACTCTCGCTCTAAGTCTCGGAGTATTGTGTGTAACTTCGCGAAATTAAGAATGCTGCAAAATCAGAACAAACAATGAGGTGAAAGAGCTCGAATACTTATTGAAAGTATTGACAAGTCGAAAGAACCTAAGTGGCTTGGATTTTAAAGTTTCTACGTCGTTTTTGTTTTTATTGGATTCTTGTTCAAACGCTTAGCCTGCAATATTTTGAAGAGTGAGTTTGGGATTATATTTTCAATGTACATAGCGTTTCGATGGAAACTTACCCCACATAATTCTGAACATATCTACATATGAGCAAAAAGACGACCCCCTTTATATATGATCTGTAGACTGACCGTCAAATAAATCTGGCGACCGTAACTTTGGTAGGTACAATTTCATGTGGTTTATCTTGATTCTTTTATAGCAGTACTGTGCTTGGGAAGTGAAGTTAAATTTGAAAGTAGACCAAGCTCATAAGTAAATTTTTTGTGAAAACCTGCCTGTTATAAACCGTATCTAATGGCTCATCTCACCCAGCTGGCCAAGTAGATGGGATCCACAAGAACCCCCCTCAGGCTAATGGTGAAGTAGTTTAAGTTAAGGCATGGTGCGGCGTATAAACTGATCCACGGGCTTCAAGTTTTGAAAGTCTTCCGGATCTCAGAGATCTGCTGGAAGTGACCATTTAAACCCTTGCTGTTCGTGGACCAAATAAAACAAAAAAATTGAGCACGGAAGACAAAACATTGATCAACCTGAAGATACGGAACGAGCTGTAGCTTAACACGGATAGGAAAAGTGAAGCGGCACTGCTGGAAAAAGGTTCTTGTTGAGAAAAGTGCCTCAGCTCTGAAGAAGCTCAACTACAGGCAAAAAAGCCTATTCTAAAAAAGCCTTATGTAAGGACAGAGATGTGGATCCGGTAAGAAAAAAGCGCTCAATAACTGCCTTGGAAAAGCTGGCACCGATAGAACATCCATTGGTAATCATGGAAGCCAACCTCTTCGAGCAAAACATCTGGAATGAGGTTGGGAATATTGTCCAACAGCTACCCAGACTCCTCTCTTTCAATGGAATAGTCCACAGTCGCAAAAAAAGATTCTTGAAAAAATTGTAGAGCTGGACCAAAGGCCTGATTCAGAAACCCGAAGTTAAGACCTGGCTAAATAAATCTTGTAATGACAAAGCCACAAATAAATGGCTAAAAGACAGGAGCTGCAGCCACTGGAAAAAGAAAGCAATATTCCTTATTCCGAGATATAGTCTGGAGTCCACGGAGAAAATAATTCTCTGTATTTAGAGAAAGTAATTAATTGACAAGTAATACATTACATAGACATAAAAATATACAGTCAAAAAACTTTAAATGTTTCACTTCCCGAAAGAGAAGATTTCAGTACAAAAAACTTAGACAAGGAATTGGAAACTGAAAATAGTGCTTCCAAAGAAAGTTGGCAGAAATCCAAAAAGGTAGTCGAATATGATATAATACAATAACTGAGGATGGACGGAATTTGTCCAATAGTACTGAAGAAGGGTACAGAGTTCCTGTACAGTAGATTGTGCAGCATACTAAAAAGCAGCTTGGTCTTTTAGTATGTACCAAAGACCTGGAGAAAAAGTAGCTTAAACTTTATTCCGAAGCTTGTGAGAAACGTACAGACCAATTACTCTTATTTCATTTGCATTTGAGAATTTGGAAAAGCTGTTAGATAGACATTTCCAGTATAAGTTACCGGTATTACACCAAGACCGTTAAACCACAGGGTAGGGTACTCTACAGAAACAGCGGAGAAGCTAGAATATACTCTGGAAAATGAATAGGTGATGAAAGGAACTTTCAAAATCGTTGGAGCATTTTTTGATAACACCTCTGTATAATCATCCTGCCCTAAGCAAAAAAGCTGTAAAATTTCTAATAAAAATATTTCAGTTGTAAAATCTGAAACGCATAAA